>CAJHZI010000533.1:922500-1037500 GCA_905160935.1 Enchytraeus crypticus | reverse complement strand
GTCGTCAATATATCATCAAAGAGGCTCAAGTCACAAACGCTGTGCTATACAATGCCTGCATACGTAAGTTAGAAAGCAAGTTAGTAATAGTAAGTAAATCGATAGCCCTAGCCTTACACTAAAAACCCTTACCAAACCCTTAACCCGAAACCGCCCAATAAATCTAACGCTATGACTAATTTAACTAAATAGCCCTAGCATAATACTATATTTAGGCTATAGCCTATAACTGTATAGTACTCAGAGATAAGCAGTGTTGTACGAAGTGCTAAGCAAAATACTTTAAGTAAAAGTAAATGGTTGATAACAGTAAAAGTAAAAGTAAAAAGTACTTTATCATAATTTTATTTAAGTAAAAAGTAAAAGTACTCGACAAAAAGTAGTACTTTAAAGTAAAAAGTAAAAGTACTCTGAAGTTTTTAAGAAAAGAAATTATACCTTTATAGAGAAGTTTTACACGTTCTTAAATTATTTTAGTTAGTTACTCGATTTAATTCATATTACGAACCGAAACTTTTAATTCAGTGTCTGAATTTTCTGAACTAAATGAATATTCGACCCAAATGCACAGGCTTATATATGATTTTAAATTTTTACATTAGATTAAATTTGAAATACCAATTAAGTTAAATTAATATGGTCAACTCAGAGTCTCTCTCTCTACAGTGTCCTACTATGTAAGTAGCAGGTCCAATGTGTTCATATTCCTACTCACATGCTACCTTCATTACCTTCACGCTCCTTAAAGAGCACTCCGCCGACTAACGAGGTAATTCCTACTCAAATGTTTATGAATTACACCTTAATTTTGCCGACAACTAGGAATAATATGGCTTCTAATTTGGTTTTCCGTTGTCGTTCTCAGATCTAACTCGGTCGCCTCTTAAGATAAATGAAGTTTTTGAACGGTTTATTCTTCTGTGTTCCGAATAGAAAAATAATCATTGACATATGTGCAAGGTCTAAAAAAGGTAGCCAAAGGGTCATGATTTATGTTTTTATATTTATGATATCATTGTTTATTAGAGAAAAAATATTATATATGAATGGTATATTTTTGTATTTGTGATAATTATCTTCCATCACTTTCACTTTCAAACCTACAGTTCTCTACAGAAGATTTTAAAATTGGAGTCAAATCAGTCAACCCACGCACACTGTAGATCATGGGCTTTGATTTACGTCACATACCTGATTTAGGGCAGTTACTGGCGCTAGCTAGTGTACAGATATAATATCGATGAATCTGTATTACTTTCTTTTTCTCTTTTTATTAGAAATTTTATTAATTAGTACAAAAATTTGCCCATAGATATTCATACAGTTTTCAAAAATTAAGTAACGCTACATTTTCACTTAAGCGGTTAAAAGTAAAAGTAAAAAGTACTACAAAAATTACTTCGTTGCAAGTAAAAAGTACCCGGGCAAATAGGGTACTTCGTTACAAGCAAAAGTATCGCTTGAGTACTTTTTACTTGTAAAGAAGTATTTTTACTTCGTTACTTCACAACACTGGTGATAAGGTATGCTAAAATTGAGAATAGTATGAAGGGGTATGGTATGCCATAGTATGGCATATTATGAAGCGGAACGGTATGCCATAATATAGAAAAGTACGCAATGTTAAGGTATGAGACAGAATTCAGCGGAACGGGATCTTCTATTGTTTCATAGTTTTCAGCGGAACGATTTGTGATAATATTGCATAATACAATTTGAAAAGTATGAACTGATGTAGTATGGCGTAGTATGAATTGGAACGGTATGCCATAGCATAGCATAGTATGAGGCGGAACGCTTTGCCATAGCATTGTATGAGGCGTAGGGTTTGCCATAGCATAGCAAAGTATGAGGTGGTTCGGTTTGAAATAGTAAAGCATAATATGAGGCGGTAAGGTTTTCCACGGTAAACTGGAGCCCGTGGCGATGTTGGTAAGATATTAGACCCAGGCTAAGTATGTGCAAGGTTCAAATCTTTGGCTCGCCAGTCACTGACATCGTTTTAGATTGAGGAAACTGACGTAAACATTAGCTTTTTCCCATAGCTTAGCATAGTTTGCAGCTCCACGGTGGACAAAGCATAGCATAGTCTGAAGCGGTACTCTTTGTCGTAGCTTAGCATAGTATGTGTCGGTACGTTACGCCATAGCATAGCATAGTATGTGTCGGTACGTTACGCCATAGCATAGCAGAGTATGAGACGATACGGTCTGCTATAGCATAGCAGAGTATGCAGCTCTAAGGAAGGTCATATCATAGCATAGTACGGAGATCTACGGTAGTCTATAGCATAGCATAGTATGAAGCGATAAGTTATGTTATAGTATAGCATATTATGAGGCGGTACGGATTGCCATAGCATAGCATAGTATGCAGCGGTACGATATGCCACCGCGTCGCATAGTATTCAGCTCTACTTTAGACCGTAGCATAGCATAGTATAAAGCGATACGGTGTGCCATAGCATAATACAGTATGAAGCGTTACGGCTTGCTGTTGCGTAGCATAGTATCAGGCCGTACGGTATGCTATAGCATTGCATATGAGGCGGCACGTTTAAAAAAATAGCATAGTATGCAGCTCTACGGTAGGCCGTAGCATGGAATTGTATACGTCGGTACGTTTGTCCATAGCAAAGCACTGTATGAGATTTTAAATTTCGACTATGCATAGCGTAATACGAGGCGGTACGTTTTGCCGTTGCAAAGTATAACATGAGGCGGAACGTTTGAAATAGCTTAGCATAGTTTGTGGCGGTACTGCTTATCATAACAAAGCATAGTATGCAGCGGTACATGATGCATATCATAGCATACATGTAGTATGATTCGATACGACTTGCCGTAGCATAGCATACTATAAGACGGTAGGGCTTGCCAAAGCATAGCTATGTATTGAAAGGTAGGGTTTGCCATATCATAGTATGATATGGCATACGAGGCGGTACGGTTTGTCATAGCATAGCATAGTATTAAGCGGTACGGTATGTCATAGCATAGCATAGTATGAGGCGGTATGGTATGCAGTAGCATAGTATTATTCTGTACAGTATGTCATGGTATAACATAGTATGAGGCGGTATAGTTTTCCATATCATAGCTTAGTATGAACCACCATGAAATATTTTCCCTCAGGGTTAAATGGTAATTAATCCATCTAACTGAAGAAGGAAACGTGAAACCACCTCAGAAGCAAATACATAATGTAATTAATTTTTATCTTAATATAAATAAATTTTAAGGAACGTCTTGTAACTATGTTACTTTGATCTTAAGTATACTCTGTTGGTCCATCTCGCAATAATGGAATAATTAGTATTTCTTTAGTTAAAATCAATGACTTCAATGTAAATAAATGATATTTCTAATATAATAAAATACGGAGGAAGGCCATTAATTTTAATTGATGTTAAGTTTTAACAATATTTAAGCAATATCTGATCGTTTTTAAGTATTTTATTTTAAATTTTTAATATTTTAATTATTTGTATGCATATTATGATGTCATTTGTGCACTTCATTGCCTTGACAGTCTCTTTAAAAGTATATTAGAAAAGTATTTGCGAAATTTTTTCAAAATGCTATTTATATTCTCTTTTCAAAATACTTTGAAAAGGTATTTTATTTCAGTAATTTTTATACACTTTTAAAATGTATTTTTAAAAGTATTTTCAAAATAATTTTTAAAAAGTATTTTGCCTATCACTGAGCTCCTGTTTGAATACCGTCCATAAATCGTTGTTATAAATGATTGAGCGTAAAATCGCTTATCTATATAATCGTAATTTCGTTTGTGATTGGAGCTATATTATGTATCTCATGGCTACCAATAGACACATTTTCTTCAACAGGGCAAACACTTTGTGGAACTCCCTGTCGGTGACTACTATAAAATCCAAAGTACTTTTTAAAGATTCGTTTATGTTCGGAAAATCTTTCTAAATTTTAAATTTTATGTGGAGTGGTTTTATAAAATTTTAAATTAAAACAATACTTATATATATATATATATATATATAGATTAATTTAAGCAGCTTTTTGATAGTACATGTATCTGAAATTTTATCAAAATCTTTAGCTGCAATGAGAAAGTTTTAATATGTAACTGTTATTTTCACTTATACCATTGGTATGATTTCTAACAATTACAATGCTGCATTGTTGAGGATTATGTATTAGCTTTTGAGTCCTTACATGTACCATGTATCCTAGGTTTACCCTGATTCTGCTTTATACCATGTAGAAAGCTAAAAAGCTAAAGCTAAGGTTAACGTCAGTTTCCTCACTCGAAAGCGATGTCAGTGACTATGTACATATATTTTCTAGGTTAATTAAAAGTACCGTAATGTGCAATTTTAACTATCCAAAAATATAATACAATTACGTATAAAGATTCATATTTATACTCGTAATCATAGGATTCTCCTTCAAGATGAATTCATTTATATCGCTACACTCACAGATCTATGCTACGGCTGCATGAAATGTTTGCGTGTCTATGGATTCTGCGTATGCTTTTTCCCATTCATTTAACAAACTGTCGCTTCCGTTTAATTATTTCAAAATTCTTATCTCTAATGTCAGCTATCCCTGCATGCTAACTCGCTACTATTACAAAACAAGATAGAAATTAAACAGCGTCCTGCTTTCGATCTAAAACAAATATTTTATATTTCTAAATATTTATCTGAAATTTAGTTATATACTCTAAGACCATGCATTCGGGCTAGTGGTGTGGTTTTTGGGAGAATCAAAGTTTGTATTACAACCAGGAGAAATACTAAGCTAAGAAAGGTACCCAATCAGGTCGTTATTTAATGGTTGTAGCATCGCTAGCATGTAAGTGCTAGCGTGCTATTCGCGTTCATTCTCTCCGCAACACGTCGTCGTATCCGCATTCATTCCAGAGTCCGGCATCCGGACTACACTAGTCTGCTTGTTTAGCTTCGTAGCTAGCCATATTTCTATATCAGTTACTACGTAATAGAATGCATACAGCAGCCACGTACAGCAGCTGCATGCAGCAGCTACGTACAGCAGCTGCATGCAGCAGCCACGTACAGCAGCTGCTGTATATGTGTGTGGAGGATTATCTTTAAATGCTACTTGTGCCTATATGATTGTCATCTAAATCGGTTGATAATATAATATCTCAGTTGTCTTGTCTCTGAAAGTACCGTATGTGGCTGTACACGGACGCTAAATTAAGCTCTTAATTAAAGCTTTTAAGCCGAAATAGAGGAGGGCCTCTTTTGCGTTAAAGATATCAAACGCGAGACGCTTTACTATGCTGCTGTTGCTACATAGGCCTCTAGTGTGTCAACAGTGCAGTGCTTTTAAATATTGCTGGATACAGTGTGTCGGTAGCTCAGTGCTTTTAAATACAGCTGCTGCATACAGTGTGTCGGTAGCTCAGTGCTTTTAAATGCAGCTGCTGCATACAGTGTATTAGTAGAGAATTGCCTTTAATGCAACTGCTGAATCTCGAACATTAACAGCGACATGTTATTTGAAGGGTTGCCACTGCATGTAGGGTGTAAGCATTTATGCTTTCAAATTTGCTGCTATTTTTGTTCTGGTTGAATTGCCGAATGATTGATATCCTTGCCTGTGGGTGCAGGAATCCATCGGTTCGAATCTCAACTGGACCGTCTGTAACAGTAATCCTTGTGGTGCTGAAACAAACAATAAACTGTCCTTAAACTTATCTTTCATTTGGTTAAGATCATGATCGATTATATTTCCTTACTACGGATCAAGTAATGCTCGATTCAACTTCAAACTATTCAAGACGATGACGCCGACGTTAAACTCGCTATTTATGTTTAAACCTTTTACGTAATTTGTTAAAGGACATGTATGGTAAGTGTGATATCAAAACTCTTGCATTAAATGATTATTCGTACGGCGACTTTGCTATCAATTTAGAAAGTAAACATATGGTTTAACATTTGGTGTTTAGGTTTGGTTGCTACTGCATGGACATGCGTAGCAGTGAGAGAGCATAGAGAATGGTTCAGCAATATTATTATTAGCATAATAGAAAACATTAGAAAATAGGCTGATACGTTTCCTATGTGTCTAAAGTCAAGCTTCATTATTATTGAACTACTTATGTCGTTTGTAGATTGTATAGGACTGCACTATTTCATAAATATGTGATTAGCATCTGTTTTTAAGCAATCATTCTCGACTTAGGCTATAAATCAAACCTTCAGGTTCACACACCTATATTATAAACTCACTCTCAATTCTATTATCTGGAGCCAGTGGCGATGTCGGTAAGATATTCGACCTTGGATCAGTACATGTGCTGTATGTGCGGGGTTCAAATCCTGGGCTCGCTCGTCACTGATATCGCTTTCGAGTGAACTAGCGCTAATATTGGCTTTCATCTAGTCAAATATATTCCCAAAATTCAAAATGGTAGCAAGCTTGCCTGACACAAACGAAGCCACAGGTTAGAAACTTAGCCTGGTCATGTCTGACAGTACTTTGCATGACAGTCAACATTAAACCTTAATATTCTGAATTGTGAAATGTAATGATTAGGAAATTGGGAGATAAGTTTGCTACATGTATTTGTAAAATGTCAAATTTCGAAGTACAAAGCTTTTACAATATTATTCAACACCTTCTAGCTACGTCATAAAATTATTATATAATTTTGTATTACTAGCAGGCTGACCTAATTGGATAAAATAATTTAAAATTTAAATTATTGTGAAGTCTGGGAATGCTTTTATATGCACTACTTTTTTGTGACTGCAACTGATATCTCCTAGAAACTAGGTAATTGATAGTTGAACTGCGAGTTTTGATGAATTTTGAATGATCGGAACTGTTAGAGACGAGGAAGAATTTAAACACCATGATTTCCGAAGTCCTAAGAGGATAAAGTGCAGGATATAAGAAAAATGGCTTAGTTTTTTCATTAGACTAATGGAAGCGGAACATTTTAATATGGCAGTTAAGTTGCAGTAATTATTAAGAAACGACATCGATTCTTGTCTATTGGATTATTCAAGAATGCTTCTGAAATACATTCTGATTGTAACTAACATAGCATACGCCACGAGGTAAGACGATGTTTATGTAATACATTTAGTTATTTGTGTTTTGCTAGCACTGAGTTTTGCGATAAATTTTCTGCATATCTAGTTTTCTAATAATGTCTTCACTTCTTACTGATGCTCCGGTATTGATCCATATTTGGCTATCATTTTGCAATGATTTTGAATTTTACAAGATGCATATGCATATAACTAGAAAGACTGACTGATAATTAATATTTAAAGAAAACCATGAGACCACTAGGAGCCTTCCGCTTTGCCCATCCAGCCTGAATCCTGCTAGTAATCTCCTTTTCCAACTCTCCATTATCCTCTATTACAGTTCCCAAATACTTAAAATCTGTAACCTTCTATAGCTCCACACCCCGACATATTACTTTATCTCCGTTAGCCAGAGGCTAAATTAATAATGTAATATTAGTATAGCATAATCGGGTCTTTAAAGCCCTCTTCTTATGCTATTGTGTGCTTGTGACCTATATATTGCTATCTGTTATCTTACCCTTTACTCCTTAATTAGGATATTATTCTTCTACTTATCCAGTGTTATTCCTTTAGGGTCTATTAATAGCTTTCTTGTAGTAGATTGCAAGGTTCCTTGCAACCTATGAGTGTTGTGTGATAGGAGAATCCCACTAAGACTGAAAGGCAAATTTTATAGTTCTGTGGTAAGGCCAGTAATGATGTATGGTTCGGAATGTTGGGCACTAAAAAGGGAACATTTGCGGAGTTTGCATGTGCAGAAATGAGAATGTTGCGTCTAATGTGTGGAAGAACTAGGAAGGACAGAATGGAAAATAAATATGTGAGGATGAATTTGAATGTTGAGGGGATCGGGGATAGGTTGGCTCAGTCGAGATTGAGATGGTATGGGCATATTGTGAGAAAGGCAGATGAAGATGCAGTAAGGAGAGTTTGGAGGGAAGAACTGGATGTTAAGCTTAAGAGAAGTAGACCACAATTGACTTGGGATGCGGTAATTTAGAAGGACATGAAAAATAGGGGATTGACTGATGATATGGTGTGGGACAGAGAGGACTGGAGAAAGTCTATTCGTATCCCGACTCTGGTTAAACTGGGATTTAAGGGAAGATGATGATGATGATGATGAATTTAGCCTCTGACTTCGTAATTAAGTGACAGTTCAAGTTCTGTTCAGGTTGTAATTCCAACCTACTCATCAAATAATCATCATATTCCTTAGTATGATATCAAAGAAACAACGTATATATATCTCTCTCTCTATCTCTAAGGTTCTGCCTCCAGCAGGTCCGAGGTACCTGTTCCTATTCACATCTGCTCTCACGCTTCATAGATGCCTTACATCGACTAACAAGTAAATCCGTTCTGAAAATGTTGTGCTTTATAGCTTGAGAATAATGGATTCTGCAGTCGTTTTCTGTTGCATTTCACAGGTCATACTTAGTCGCATCTTACGACATCTGCAGTTTACGGTAGGTCCATTTTTCAATGGCCCATCCTATATTCATCGTTATCATTATATTTAAAGTACATTTGGGGCTTAAGCGTATTGATTGAACTTACGCGTCATAAACGAAATTATAAATTATAAATTATAAATTAAAAATTAAAAATTAAAAATTAAAAATTAAAAATTAAAAATTAAAAATTAAAAATTATAAATTATAAATTATAAATTATAAATTATAAATTATAAATTATAAATTAACTTGTAAATGCAAGAAATATTGGAAGACAGAATGCTGACAAATTTAATAGGGTCTAGAGATATTGGAAGGTTATTCGTAAATCCGCGTAACGCGGAATCTAAGCGAAATATAAAGGCAACGATTACGAATACTTATAGAGAGAATGAGGGACTAAAGACAACTTCAATAACAACAACTATGCAAAAACTATGTATCACGTGCATTATGTCAAGTGTGTATATAAAGCAACAAGAATCGCTTTATCTGGCGGACAGTATATTAATTCCATCATTCAACCATCGAGGGTATCGGCTGATTCATTCACAGACAACCTTTAAAACATATTTGAATAATTAAGTCATCACCATTTTCTTTCCTTAAATATCAGTTTAACTAATTGGGATACTAATAGACTCCCCAATCCTCTCATTATCGCACCATATCATCAGTCAATCATATTTGTTTCATTCTTCTTAATTAACGCATCCCACGTCAGTTACGGTCTACATGTCTAGCCTATCATCCAGCTCTTCTCTCCAAACTCTATTTACTACATTATCATCTGCTTTTCTCACAATACATGTATGCCCATGACATCTCAATCTTGACTGAGCCAACCTATCCCTTATCCCCTCAACACGCAAATTTATCTATAGTAAAATTAATTATGTAAAGTGTGTTCTCTAAGTAATAAATATTTGTAGTTACAATATATACGTATATTGCATATATATATATATATATATATATATATACAGTATATATATATATATATATATATATATATATATATATATAATACATATAAGTACAGGTACAAGTATATGTAGTTAAGTATTTAATATATATACATATATATATATAAGTATATGTAGTTAAGTATAATATATATATATATATATATATATAAATTATACATATACATATATGTGCTTATATATACACGTATATTTATAATTTATATGCATTTATTTGCATGTGTATAATTTTTATGTACAATGCAGTAAACATACTCATATATAAATGCATGGACTACATGTATATGTACACTGGTATATTTCATATAGTAATGATATAGTAAGAAAGGTTTAACATCCGTTTTCTCATACAAGGATGATCTCAGAGACATATAAGGAACACATATGCGAGCATTACTGTATGTAGGACTTAGTTAAATAATTCACTTGCTGTTGTATGTTACATCCCGCAGCAGCAGTAGCAGCAGCAGCAGCAGCAGCAGCAGTAGGGGCACAAATCGCTCCCTATCGGATATCATAGAGGATTTACTGTCGAGGAAAGACTACAATAGTCGCATTCGTCCCCAGGCGGACTCAGGTAATTAAGTACCAGGCCTTTCATGTCGACAAACAGGATGAGAGGAAGAGGATGTATTAGAGAGATATAAGCACACAACGAGAAAGAGAGAGAGGGAGTAAGAGAGAGAGAGAGAGAGAGAGAGAGAGAGAGAGAGAGAGAGAGAGAAAGAGAGAGAGACAGAGAGAGAGAGATGGAGTAAGAGAGAGACAGAGAGAGAGCGATAGAGCATTGACAGGTTTCCGAGACAGAAACGGACGTTAAATTATACTAAAGCTTTTTTTTTATTGGAGAGCGGTGCAGAGATAGTAAACTAGAGAGAAAAAGCAGTGAGAGTGAGAGAGAGAGAGAGAGATTAGAGAGAGAGAGAGAGAAAGTACTTGCTACTGACTGTATTAACTCACAGAGCTTAGACTCTTTTGTTTTAGCCCTCTTCTTGATTATTTGTTTACTGTTGGCTAATTAAATTGTTTTATATCGTTCATGGAAGTTAAAGTAGCAAGACTGATTTCCTAAAGCTAACCGCTCAGCTACTAGTAAGCCCTGGTGAAAGAGAGGCTTCCAGCCCCCCCATTCACAGCCTTTCTGTCCATATTTTGGCAAATTATGAATTGGACAATTTCATTATTTCATAAGACGGCCTCATATCAAACTTAATTGAGTTTTTAGCCAGTGAATAAGACATCATTACCCATTCTACTGTTATATCCGTTTAGTGTCTGGGTCACTTTAGACCAACCGCTAACTGTTGTCTGCGCGTACAGGAAGCCACTTCTCTGGTCATATTTGTCTCACATTAAGTTAAGGATAATGTTAAGAGTTTTATAAAGAAATAACCTTCGTGATAAGATCAAGTTGTTTCTGTCGAAGAGCGTAAAGAAAACACTGATCAGTAATATGTACCTTGAACCTGCATTTGGCACAAGACGCTAGAGAGAGAGAGAGAGAGAGATAAATAGAAGGTGAGAGAGAGAAAGATAAAGAGTGAGATATAGATAAGAGAGAAAAGAGATAGAGAGAGAGAGAGAGAGATAAAGAGAGAGAGAGAGATAAAGAGACTGAGAGAGAGAAACATTTCTGTCGTTAGTAGTCTAGTCGATTATATTGGTAGTCCTCACACTTACATGTTGTTGAAAGTCTTACTCATTCGACAATATACTGTTGGGTATGCTGTGACTGGATACGAACCTGACAAGTTCGGTACCAGCTAGCCTAACAAAGCACGGTATGGTATTTCATTCGCGTCCTATCATTTTCATCTTTTCCAGCCATTCTGACGAGAGTCTTTTGGTATAACATTTATCGTTAAATGTTTATATTTACAATTAATTCATGTGCTTTTCATTAATTATTTTGTTGTAGGGGAACCTTTAAATGTCTACATAAATCTCAACATTAACGACATAAGTTCTATCAGTGAAGTGGAGATGGTAGGTTTATGTCGTTTATACAATCTCAATTTAATAATTACTAGATTTACATTTATATTACCGAGTTGGAATTATGATGACTGAATAAATAATTCAAAATCATTTTCAAATTAAATTATGTTGATGATGCAGAAAACGATAAATAATAGTAATAATAATAGTAATAAAAATAATAATAAAAATAATAATAGTAACAACAATAATAATAATAATAACAATAAAGATAACAACAAAAATAATATTGATTTAACCTCCATTTCCTAATATAAAAATTATTCAATAAATTTCTTCAATATGATGAGATCCCTAACAATATCCTCTTTCTCTTAGTGCACTGCCAACTGGCAGATCCGTGATATACATGTATAACGCCACCAATCTTCTCTGTCTTACGTTTTACTCTTCATGTCCACATTATGAGTGAACCTTTAAATCATCTAATAATTCTAATCTCGGCCAGCCTCTGCCTCACACCATGCCTCAAATCAAATTGTCGAAACATGTAAGTGCCATTGTTGGCTTCTGTTTTCCGTTCACGCATACACTTGATATTTTGCACGCAAGAATTGACAAGTATAGTTACATGTCTGATGTGATAAATGATATAAATGAAATAAATAAATAAATAAATCTGCTTCACATCATCCTATTAAACCGTCTATGTTTTATCCAATAGTTTGATGTTCCTGACATCATCCTATTGGATAAAACATCAACGCCAGACTTTTGTATAAAATATATAAAATGTATAAAATGAATAAAATGTATAAATGTATAATACGTTTAAAATGTTATGTCGTTATGACCGACGGCAGCACTCTATTTGTGTTCATTTAAGAAACTTGGCAACATTTGGGTTTCGGAAACTAAATTTAGTTTCTCTTCTTATGACTTATAATTTCCTTAAAATTTAACCGCTTTAGAAAACTCAATCAACAATGTGTCTCAGTCAACAATCTCTAAAAAAATTCAACTAATTTTAAACTCTCCTGCCACATCTTCATGCTTTCCTTCCACAAATGTCAGAGACAGTCCGATGCTAATCTGGTGAGACAACAAACAGAACATCAATAGGGGATAGAATTATGGCAGGTATAGCACAGAGGTACGGTTGATAAATTATGTATATTTTATATCACTGGTTGGAGCCAGTGGCGAAGTCAATGAGATACTCGACCGCGGATCACTATGTGCGGGATTCAAATTCTGGGATAGCCCTTCACTGACATCGCTTTCGAGTGAGAAAACAGCCATTGACCTTAGCTTTAGCATTAGATTTTTGTATTGCCGTAAAATATCTCCGATATACATGTACATGTACCTTTAAATTTGTTATAGCGTAACTTTATAATTTCGCTTTCGTAACACTGAGGAATAGATCAACATTAAGCTGCTATTGTCGTGAGATTTGACTAAAGAAGAACTGTGGAAGCAAAGAGAAACAACTTCAGAGTCACACTTTTCAAAATTATAGGCACATTATTACTTCAGTGAATGGCTAGCGTGTTGAACAATGGAGTTCTCTTTATGTAGCGCGACAGAATATTTTCAGTTGGGATTTATACTCTGGATCTGGCGACCGATAGAACACTAGAAAGTAAGCATAGCAATTATGACAGGGATGCTTTCGCGAGAGTCATGTCTCCTATCTATCCTATCTATATTCTATCGGATCTTATTTCATGCGAATCCAAAATGTCACTTTGACGTTGGTCTACTTGGAGAGGAAATGAGTTTAGAACTAACAATGACGGCCTCGCGTAAATTATTCATAGCTCACATCTCAGCGCTCGGATCTTCTTGAAGTCTTCACTCTAAACTTTCATAGGAAATTTATAAACACAGCATCTGTTGATCGTACAGATGCAAACTAAAGTAGGGATGCTTTAGTATAATCTGCAGTACCGATCTTTTAAGTATACATTCTGTTTTTACATCAGAATGATACTGTCACAGCTTTAACTTAGTTTATAATCCTAACTCGCTTATTTGGCAAGGGTGCTAAAAATTCGGCTACTTACTCCATAAAATTCATAATTTCATCAGTTGATGTGTGCAGTGGGGACGTCTCTGACATCATCCCTGGATGAGGAAACGGACTTTGAACCTGTATTGTTATTATTATCATCATTATTACTTAGTCACCTTCAATCACCTGCTGATATCTACGCATTCATTGTAACCAATAACTTGAATTAAATAACATTATTTTTCATTAGAAGTTTGCTTCCACGTATCAATATTGCTAATGTCTTTTACCCGAATTACGGACTACTCCATTTCCTTCTTGCTGAAATTCGTCATTACTTAGAACCATTTAGTGAATCGTTGGGAATGATTAATGACGATTCATTCAGAGAGAGCTGACGTCTGAATGACTTTAGTAAATTCCCGGATTGATGGCCGGATGTAATAAGAACGATCGTTGTCGCGATGTATCCAGGATATAAACGAAATAAAAAATGTCGCTACAATTTACGTATCCTGCTTTCTCCTTAAATGCATTCACATCTTTCACTACGTTAAGAAAAGACAGTATATATGATCCATTTAGTGTGTATTGTTTTAATTTAGATGATTGTTGCTGTAGAGTTTGAAAGTAATTTTAACTAAGTGTGTTTCACATGATACTAATTTCATCGATATGCGCATAAATATATAAATGAATATATAAGTAATTTTATTATTTATACACAAATAAATGTGTAAATATAAATTTAAAAGTGAAAGTGCTCCATGAAAATTCAGAGTCATATTTCATGTGGAGATTGAATGTGACTATAAGTGAGCCACAAAGCAAGAACGGAGATTTAAGCCCTGTGTAATTAAACGACTGATTGATTGATTGATGCGATATCCAGACAAATCATGAGACCGCGGAAGAGGGTGTGACAGACTGTGTGATAGCTGATAATCTAATTGTTGTTATTATCTTTATATGCCAATGTGCGCTATAGAAGTGCAGTATCAATTGTATTTGATTAGTTATTACGATTGATTGCATGTTATTATGATTTTAGAGTTTCACAAGTATGAATTTTTCCTTACCATTCAGTTGGTGTAATTTATATATAGTAATTGTATCTGAAAGTTAGTTTTGAACGTCATTTCATCTCCTACAACCTCCGCCTATCTACTAATTTAAACGATTGGAAAAGTCTCAAATAGGAAATTGATTGATTGATGATATAATGTAGGACAGAGAGGATTTGAGACAGTCTATTCGTATCCCGATCCTAGTTAAACTGAGATTCAAGGGAAGATGATGATGATGATTATATCTCCTACAGGAGTTTTCTCTGACGATGTTTCTACGCCAGACATGGTTAGACAGCAGACTGAGGTTCGACTCCTACCACAACCGCTCAGTCACTCTCAACTACAACCAGTACCACAGGATGTGGACCCCTGACCTGTTCTTCAGGAACCTCAAGGCCGGCGAGTTCCACACCATCACCGTTCCTAACAGACTTATTCGTCTCTCACCCAGCGGCACCGTGCTGTATAGTCAGAGGTTAGTTAAACTAGTGCATAGTGCTTGTTACTAGTGCTTGTTACAAGTCTGACACTGTGCTGTATAGTCAGAGGTAACTAGTGCTTGTTACTAGTGCGGCACCGTGTTGCATAGTCAGAGGTTAGTTAAACTAGTGCATAGTCATGTTACTAGTGTGGCACAGTGCTGTATAGTCAGAGGTTAGTTAAACTAGTGCATAGTCATGTTACTAGTGTGGCACAGTGCTATACAGTCAGAGGCTAGTTAAACTAGTGCATAGTCATGTGGTCAGTGCGGCACTGTGCTGTATAGTCATAGGTAACTAGTGCTTGCTACTAATGTGGCACTGTGCTATACAGCTAGAGGTATCTAGTGCTTAGTCATGTTGCTAGTATAGAGTAGTGCGATAAATATTTGATCAATAGATGGAAGAGAAGGATAAGATATTTTATAAAAAGTTACGAATTCAGGAGGTGGTTATTTAAGAAATATGGAAGCTAAGAGAGCTAGAAAAGATCGAGACCTATCATGTTAGTTTTGATAAGACATCCGTGTGTAGATATTAAACAAATGCCGATGGTACAGTTTTATGCCGGGGACTAGACAAAAACTTATACTGAGAAAGAGTGCGATAAATTTGATGAAACCTGAAAATATTGGGCATGCTAGCACAAAAATGTTTTCTAAATACTAAAACAAGTGCATAAATTCTGCATGCATGCATTCCCCATGCTTACACAAAGAAGATGTGAAGTTAAGTTCCACATTTTAAAGAAAATGTTCAAAGTTTAGCTTCAAAATAGAGTTATTGAAAAATCATTTACGAGATTCTCTTCATCAGATTCGACAGATCTTAAAGTGGCAAACGTTATGAGAGGTATGAAATATGCAGCGTTGCCACTCCCCTGGGATTTGCTGTGCTGACGTAATGAACGGCACCGAGCTGGTAACTCGATTAGATGAAACCGCGTGAAGCTAATTTACTTGCGAGGCGAGTAAATACAGCCTGCGCTCATGAATTATTGAGAAAATACCGAATGTGTATATGCACCGAACAGCTTTCTCAAGTGGAATTACCCAGAATTGCCTTCCGTAATTTTTCATATCTGTGTAATCCTGCCCCACTCGCGTTCTGCCAGTGATAGGTCGAATGTAGATATTGGATCTACCACTCAGAGTCTACTTTCATACCTCACAAAGAGCACTCCATAGATCAAGAAGTTAATTTCATTACAAGGATATGCTTTATCCCTACCTTTTGTCGGCTTTTGCTTGGGGAAAAATATGGCTTATTCAGTCATTTTCTCATCGCAAAATATATGAAACTTAAGTAAAGCCTAGACACCGTTTTCTGCACAAAAGCAAATCAGTGACGGGAAGAGCATTGGATTTGAACCCTTCACCTACTGACCCGATTTTGAACAACATGCCAACAAACAACTGGTTCAACTCGTAGTATCAACCACTTGTTGCAACAGGCAGATGGCCTATGGGGTTTTGTTGTTCTAGCATGTGGGAGCTATTAGCAAACATAGTGGGACACTGATTGTATCTTGAGGAGCTGTATCGATCCATCTTTGAGTGGAAGAGTGTTTGCTTTACGCTGACTCTTTCATTGAAAGACGCTTTCTTGTGTGCTTCTAAAGTGCTTCTATGAAAATCTCTGCAAGAGGTTGTTTTCGTTTTGTGTCTTGTAAATTGATACTATAAGAGACAATGGCTTGTTGGGATTGCTTGCATAGTGAAGATATAAAAGGCATTTTCTCATTTAGATCCCAACATCTCTCTCCATCTCTCTTTTTTTCTCTTTATAGTGTTCTATTAAATGTCAGGTCCAAGATACATATTCATTTTCAAAGTAAGCTCTCTTCCATAAACAATACTGCATTGATTAACAAATTAATCCCGTCACTAAAGGATATAAATATTATGTAGACCATAGCTTGTTACAAATCTGGCTTCAGAGGTAGCTTCCCATATCCTCCCTCGGTTCTTGCTTTGTCACCTCTAACGAGAGTTCAGTTGACGGTTAATCTATTCTTCATTGTCCCGGACACAACGCTGTAACGCAGTAAATATTTCTTGAAAAGCGTTATTGTGTCATATAATTAGTTACTGGAATATGAGCAAACTCAAATCCTGGGTAGCAAGCTATAATTCTGATAGATATTTGAAGAATAGTTCAATTCTATAAATGGATTCAATTCTGAAACTTGATTGAGTTCTAGTTCTTATTCACTTTGATAACTCGATTTAGTTCTAGTTCTAGATTCAGTTGTATATAGAGCGTGATTGATTGCTGAACTCATTCACTGCCAGAATTTGATTAAGTTAAAAGACTTGATTCAGTTCTAGAACTTGATTTAGTTATTGAACTTGAATCAGTGCTAGAACTTTATTCAGAGCTAGAACTTCATTCAACTCCAGAACTTGATTCAGAGCTGAAACTTGATTCAATTCTAAAACTTGATTCAATTCTAGAACTTGATTCAATTCTAGAACCTGATTCAATTCTAGAACTTGATTCAGTGCCAGGATTAGTTAAACTCTGGAGGTTGACTTAATTGTCTTCTACATTGAGCTATCCATCTATTGAACAGGCTACCTATAAAATAAAGAATTACTTCATTAATTTATCGGTTAGTTTTCATTGTATTGGTCCATCAATCAATTAATAAGTCTATCATTTAATTAGCAAACGATAGACAGCCATTTGATACTTTTCAAAACTAAAATATTTAACCGCGTTCCGAAGACCCTTTTATAAAAACAATGAACCATGAAGATTTTTTCGAATTAGAAGCAAAGCAGTTTTTTCATATTTGAAATTTAACAGATAGTGTGATTAAATAGATGTGCACCGGTGGGCTAGAAGGTAAAGGTTTCAAATCCCATACTTCCACCGTCGCTGATATAATTTCGATAGAGTAAACTGGAGCTAGACTCTTTATTTTCCTTAGCCTTTTAAAATTTGTTATCCTACCGCAACTAATATTCTGAAATTATTTCGTACTTTTTGTGAATCTACAAGCAATTGTTAACAACGTTTTTACAGCTGGGATGAGAGCATATTGTTGTGGACTAGAAGAAGCACTTACTATTTAATGGCTCTCATCAAAACGGTGTGAGTAGCACTGAGCTAGATTGCATGCATTCTGTACATCTCAGAGAAAAATATCAAAAGTAGCCTGGTTTTCCAATTACCCGTGTAAATTAAAAGTATGAGATGGAATATTCGAAAGTACACAGCCTATTTGAAAAGATATTCGTCGTAGTCTCTTCGTACTTGAAAACTTCATACAAAAAATCTCATTTACTTCCATATTTCGTTTTTTGTACATACCGAATTAAGGAGTGCAGAGAAAACATGTACATATATATTTCTGTGGCGTAGCTATGGGGGAGGTAGGAGGGAGTATATGCACCCAAGATAATATATTCGTTTATTACATGAAATCTGACATACCGCAGAAAACGTACCAACATACATGGAACAAACAGCAAATAGAAAATTCAATAAAACCATAAAGTCCAAGATATAAGTTTTATAACGGTCATTATATAATATTCTAATGATAAAATCGTATACAAGAAAGGAGTGAGTTTAAATTGTAATTAAAATGGATGAGCCCTGCCACTGAGCTTGATGTTAAACTATAATATATCTTAGTTTATTTCCAACCAATTTAAACAACCACAGATAGGTATTATAGGAACATAATTACATTATACGAGAAGATAAAAACATTGTAAAACAAATACAAACAATGCATTTAAAACCAAGCAAGATGTCAAGTAACTTTTTTATTTTGCCCACAATTTAAGTGCACACATTGTATTAAGTGGGTGACTCCCCCCCAAAGTGTCCTCCAAGATGTTAATGCCTCCCCCCAAAATTGAATCTTTGCTACCCCAAGATTCAATCTTTATCCAATTCTGTGTGTTATGCAAATGCTCGTTCATATTAGTCCATTTCTGAGACTCTTCTAACTTCAAACGTGAATTACTGGAGTAAGGCATATCACTATCTAGTATCTACAACACCACCTCTAAAATATGGAATACATATAATGCAGCTTAGAGACAATATATACAATTATTAACTCTACTATAACCTCTGAAGAGGAAGGCGGAGGACAGAGAAGAGTGGAGGCGTTATGTACCATGGACCTGCCAGTAAGCATTGCACTAAGAGAAAGACTATAACATCAAAATTGTTCTAATTACTGAGAGTTACGTATTAATTTTAATACTTGATACTTACCAATAGTTACTTTACTAATATTCTAAAATACTGATTATATTATTATACCAATGTAAGTAGGATAATTATGTTGTTAGAATAATTATTACTATAATACTAACTACCAGTTACTTAATAGTTACTTATAGTAATAGTTATGGTAACATTAAATAGCTATATAGTTATATAGTAATAGTTAATTATTAAGAGTAAACATTCAATAAATAATGAACCAGTTTGAAATTTGCAGAGTGCCTTTTTCACTCTTTGTATTAAAGGCTTGTTTTATTACTTTTTAAAAATACTGCTTTAATATTTGATGGAATTATATAATTATTAATCAGACCCACTTCTTAGAATGTTTCAATGGCAAAAGATAAGTTAAACGTTTGTTTCCTTATCACGGATGATGAATGCAGAGAAGTTCAGACCAAGATTCGAACCGTTTCCACGTACTTCTCTAGCAAGATTGCTATCCATTTGACCATGCAAAAGATCGGATACAAAATGCATTACATATCTATGCCAAACCTGAGAATGGCTAAACATTGTGTAACTTGGTGGTAAGATGAACAGCTGTGGATAAGAAGGTTCGGGGTTAAAAACATGACTAGCTTGGCCACTCACGTGCTTTCAAGATAATAGACTCAAGATCTCAGACTATCCCATTATTAGTCGAGTTACGAAATGTAAGAAAACTAAAGCTGAAATCTTTGAGTCTGAGAGATGCGTAAGACAGAGTTCCACCACCAAATTAATCATTATTTACATTGCTTATGAGAGACCTAGCGCTGATAAGCACTATCAGCGCTAGGTCTAGGTAGACATATAATCACTATATGTCTACTGGTTTGCAGAGTTCATTATGAATATTCGCTCAGTGTTTTACTGTGAATTGATTAAATGAGTTGTTCTACTGATTTTCTTTGATTTTTCGGTGGAATGCAGTAATTAAAGACTTTCAATAAATAGTCAGAGGCCATTGATTATTTGACTGATTGATTGATTGAATACTCTATGACTGTAGGCTTTCGCTAACCCTATCCTGTGAGATGCTATTGGAACGGTTTCCAATGGACAATCAGAGTTGTAAAATTGACTTCGGCAGCTGTAAGTACCAGCCACTTAAACTTGCACTGCATTTCTTAATCGAACAATAGTTGCTCTTTATTTGTTGATATACCCAAACTGCAGGATACTGGAGTGTCTTCAATTATTTCACAATATTACACTTTTTGTCTTAAGTTCATGCAACACTCCAGAAAGTATTAGAATAATTATTACAATAATTATAAATAATTACAATTTTCAAATTGAGATATGATTTATTAATTTTTGATTGATTGTTTGTAGATCGATAAATCTCCAATTGATTATTTTGATAAATCTCTGATTGATTGATCTCTTCATATAATATATATATCATTTATCTAACTGAAGTTGAAGTGCAATGAGACTGTGTTTTTAGCCGTGTTTCTTATTCGTTCATTCATGTAATTTACTGATGACTAGATGTTTTATTTCAATAGTTATTTAGAGTTAAATTGATTGATTTTAGACTCTGCGCAACAGAGTAATAAAGATGAAAATAATTTCATTTCAGCATATACTTGATTGTAATGTCATTGCAAGCACTGCATACTGAAATCAATGAATCATTGACTGATAATAAGCAATTAATCAGCAATTGACAGGATTATCATTCTACAATAATAATTATTTAATATCTACTATAACATCTCACTACTATCTTTTCTACTATATTAATGAGAAATATTATAAAATGATACACAGAGTTACACAATAAGGTGTAAAATTACACTATACATACATATAGCTATGTAACTTTTTTATTTACTTATAAATATTAAAGGAAGATGCCTCTGGAATCCTTTTGGATGAATGAATTAATAACACGCTCGCCTGAGAAGCAGCTGACCAAGGGTTCTAATCTCAGCCTCTGACAGTATCCATTGTGATTTCGAGAAACGTTAAACTTAATTTTACAAGTTTACGTGGACCAATGTACGAAAAAGTAATTGGAGGGTTTATTGATTATTTAAATTAATAATTTAGTCTCTGTTATATTTAAAGTGATTGAAAGTGAGGCACTATGTTTATTTCGCTAGTAATTAATGCGAGAAATTTTATATACTCTAGGCATGAATAGAAGGAGAAACCACAGAAATTCATGAAGGAAGAACCACAGTGTCCTATAAAGCTGTCCACATATTATTCACATACTGTATACACGCAGGCCTAATTCAGATACTTGAAGAGTGGAAGGGCTATTAGAAATATGAAAGAAGCAACATTAAACTTACGCTCCGAAAAAATATCGAATCAGTCAATATTGATTGATTTCTAGAATGATATATTGATTGATTGATCAGATGGTTATACAACAGATGATTTGGTATTTAAATGGAAGAGTGTGATAAGCCCTGAGCAACCTGTGATCATTAATGATGACATATCACTGCCAGACTTCATTGTCACTGGTGTGCTCCCTACAGAGTGCCAAACTAACTTCCTAACGACGGGTCTGTTCTCAACCTCATTCTTTAACAAGTGTGACTTTAAACGAGATATTGAATTTTACTAACTATTTATATTGATTGTTTGGAAATAATAATTAAAATAATTAATATTTGTTTTTATATTAGAGATTATAATCTTCATGTTATTATATAATGGTTGTTGGCTGGAGCCAGTGGCGATATTGGTAAGATATTCGACCGCGGATCAGTATGTGCGGGGTTCAACTCCTGGGCTCGCCCGTCACTGACATAGTTTTCGAGTGAGGAAACTGACGTTAACATTAACTTTTTTTAGCTTTTTATATAGATAGTTTGGTAGACAGGACAGTGTTTTCATGGAATGACGCCGTTACCCTGTAAATATTAGTCAAAGCTGAGGAAGGCATGGGCTCACTGCCCCATAAGCAGAATCCCCCCAAGGATAATGATATATCAAAAGGAGTGTTGGATGAATTGGGGATCCAATCCAGTGTCAACTTGAAGAGGAAAACGGAAGATAGAGATGAGTGGAAGCGTTGTAAACCATGGACCTGCCAGTGGGCAATGCATTAAAAGAGATAAGAGCTTGTTACCTTTGTACGATTAATTTATATTGTAATGTGTACATGTATATTATTAATTTCTAGTAATATCTACCAGGTGACAATTTTTTAGTTAACATAAATTATCATCAGCAACATCATCATCTTCATTATCATTGTCATCATCATCATCATCATCACCAGCATCATCATGATCATAATCTTCTTCTACTTTCTTCTACTACTTCTTCTCTCTCTTCTTATTTTGGATCCCAGTTAAACTAAGGTCATGATACGAACAATTTTCCCATTCGCTTTAGAAAATGTTACATCAATTTCTGGATCCTAGTCGTTCACCAACCGAATGTCCTTTCTGATGTTGATTTGCTTCTAAGTTCTTTATAGAGACGTCCCTGACATCAGCCCTGGATGAGGAAACGGACGTTAAACCTTTATTATTATTATAGCCGTTTTGTGACACATGCAGTCTGCGGTTGGTTTATTCTTCAGTAACCCGGGCACAACATAGGTAAGAGTAGAACTATAAATTAATTGAACAACAATTCTTGACTTTCGCTGGTATATTATCCCACCGGGAGGCCCTTTTATCACAGTGTCAAAGCTCTCTCGCGTAATTCTCCGCTTTAGGCAGATTGACTTTGACCGTTCGTCGATCCTGACTTCGTCGTTTCACTTGGTAGATGAGAATTGTCAACATGATAATTTCCGTGTATCTTTTCGAAATGCAGTGATCCTTTCGTCCGAAAATTAATTTGGTTAAGAATTGTTGTTTTCTTGAGCTAAAGCAGATCGCTATGTGGTTATGATCACGTTCAATCGCGAATTGATTTAAGGAAACGAAATCAGATTGAAATCAATTCAGCCAAGTGTAAGATATCCCTCCACCCGTATAGGCAAATCTCGTAACACCTGCACGTAAAATCAATACTTCTTTCCATTATGCTCACGCACCGGAGCTGACTGGAGCAGTGGCTCAAGGCATGGAGCTGTGGGAATCGCTCCCCCTTGAAAGCTTTATTTCCCTCCAAATTAATTTCTCCTCACGTTTTTTATTCAGTACAATTAGAAATGATGCATTAAATAAACAAATGTGTCTAGATATGATGAAATAAATAAACGATTTGTCTACAATTGATGAAGTAAATAAACGATTTGTCTAGAAATTATACAATTAAATTAATAAGAATTAACTTTCATCGGCGAAAGAAATGTAAGATTTTCCTATTCTACTTCCAAAACTCTCAGCGACGAAAAGATTTACATTTTTCATTTTCTTTATTTGATTAATACTTTCATAAATTTTCCTAAGAATTGAATTATATATTGTTAGACAATACTCATAAAAAGTAATAGAAATCACAAAAAATTTACACACACCAAAGAAAAAGAACTAATGAACTCGGTGAAATAGAGCCTACCCTACGATTTAAACTCACGCTCTTTTTACTACTAAGCAGCTGCGTTGCTAATTTTACCATCGATACATTGGAGTAAAATCATCCGGTAACAGATAGAACATAAAAAATTTATTATAATAAAAATCGATCAAATTAAATTTGCTTTCTTTTTCTAGTTGGTTGACTTCTGTTTTGTGCATGATAAGACGTAATGAACTTTAATATTTATAGCATTTTATCACACTTTAAATAACAAATAATAATACTAATTCTTTTTATTTAAATGATTCAATTATTTCACTCAATAGAGCTAGAAAGTCTCACAAAATACAGGAACTCACATGAAATGAAAATGACACAAAGGTCTTGTATTGTTATTTGTTTATCTAACCACATGCAGGTTCCTAATCTTTGTATAATCTGTGCTGTGATAATAAAAAATAAACGATGCCAAACGAAAAAAAGTCTTAGCCCCTCTCAGATAGTAAATTGAATGAATCCACTTCGGAACGGAAGTGGATTAGGATTGAGTAACGTGCTGTAATGAAATTGTGAAAAGTTAACCTGGACGTCGTGACTGAACTAAGCAGTTTACTCCATGAGCTTTGAAAGTTTAGATAAAATCAATGTTTCTCTTATAATAAACACAGTGTTTCCTTTTTTAATAATATTTATTACAAGAATATAATATGGTACGCCGTTTCGCCCATTTCTATAACTTATTTTTGAATCCTATAGAAAATGGCTTTCTTGAAATTCGTTCATTAATGTGCAGTATTTGTGATTCACTAAATTTTCTTGGTATTTCGTTATTCTAGTTTAATATTTTAGAAAATAATGACGCATTAGATGGATAATCAAGTATAGTAAAATGGAGCCATAATTTGGTGTACATTAAAAACATTCCCCCAGTAATATTGTGATATTTTAGCTAATTCATAGTATTTCCTCTTAATCTTTCATTCTTAGAATCATTCCACGCATTCATTCATATTAACATCGTTGAAAGATGCATCATGACACGTTTTTTGCTAAAATCTTAACGAGTGGTTAAACTCTGATTGATTGACTGATGAACTATATTTGTAAATCTAAGTTCAACTTCCGTACCTAAGAACTACTGGCAGACAAGATCTGAGAGAAATTCGAATCTATGACTTCCTTCCTATCAGACAAGCTTGTTATCAACCTTCAGTCAGGCACAATAGTGACTATACTGTTTATTATATGGTCAACTCTACCGATTATTGATTGTGTAATTTAATTATTACTCAATAATTATTTTAATTATTATTTTACTCAATATTTGATTTTGGTTTTGTTCTCGAGGGATCTAAACATTCTTTTGATTTCAATATACATATACATTTGCATTTATATACATATACATTTCAATATGCTCTGCTGAAACTTGCATAACTGGCCAATGTATGTACCAAAATGGATGAAAATTGGCCACCCCGTCCGAAATTAGTCTTTTAGTAATTGGTAAAAGATTTAATTGGAAAATATTAACAGTAGTCTGACATATTCAAACTTTTTGCAGGTGTAATCAATTTTTTACTCACCCTATAAATACTCTACTGAGTATTGATGGTGTGATCTCAGGTACGTTTCCCTGTCTGCACGCTCACTTGTATCTAAAACGTCGCCTTAAGTTCTACATCCTACAGGTCTACCTCCCCAGCATGCTCATCGTTCTTCTCTCAATGGTCTCATTCTGGATTGATCTCGACTCAGTCCCAGCTCGGACGTCTCTCGGAATTCTCACGATCTTAACCATCACGACGCAGAGCTCTGGGTCTGGACAGGGCGGGCCGGCAGTCTCGCTGACCAAAGCCATCGACGTCTGGATGGCTGCCTGCCTCGTGTTCGTGTTCGGAGCGTTCATCGAGTACTCGATAGTGAACGTGTTGGCCAGAAGAGCGGTGACCAGGCGCAAGAAGATGAAGCAGCTTCAGCGACAGGAGCAGCAGAGGAAAGAGAGGGAGATGACGGAGATGCAAGCGATGGTTAACTCGTCTTGTCTGATGTCTAAGTGTGCCCCCAGGCAGCTGTATCAATCCACTGAAGATTGTCGGCATGTGAGTATAGAGCAATCGGTCGAACTGTGAAGTCATTCTAGACGATCAGTCAATCAATCAGTCATCCATAAATTAAT
The DNA here is from genome assembly GCA_905160935.1 of Enchytraeus crypticus. Lineage (NCBI taxonomy): Eukaryota > Metazoa > Annelida > Clitellata > Enchytraeida > Enchytraeidae > Enchytraeus > Enchytraeus crypticus. The sequence continues at coordinate 1,011,638 of CAJHZI010000533.1, read as the reverse complement.
AATTTTATTAATCAAGTTATGACTCTATAGTTTATCTTGTAAAAATTCAAACTTTCAAGAAATTAAGAAATTCATCAAGCAAATCATATATTCAATCAGTTCATGATAATGTCGTGAATATACAGTCGATATTTATACTTTGAATTTACTTTTTATGTTCGAGCAGTTTGATTTGTTTTCTATTCTTTTTCTTCTTGTCAAATGTTGACGAATAAAGAAGTAGATATAATATTTTGAGGAATGAACGTGTTGATCAATACCTCACTCAATCAATCAAACAAATAATTCATAAATCAGTTAAATACATATTCAATCGTTGATCAATCGATTGATAAAACAATCAAAAAATTAATCAATCAATTACACATTCAATGAACTTCTGAGTCTTAGCCTATGAATATCAAACCTTCCATCAATCAAGATATAAATGTATGTAAAGCCTAAATCAATCAATAATACATTAAAGATATCGATCAATCTAGCCATGAATCTACCAGCTGAGGAATTCGGTCTTGTGGATACCAATCAATCAGCAGTTAATTAATCAAAAGAAGTCTGTAAGCACCTGAGGGAATAGTCAATATAGCAATAAGTAATAAATGTAAAAATTGATTGTTGGACAAGATTTTGTTCACAATAATTATTATTAATGTTCGCACTTTCAAAGATCGCAATGTCGTATGTTTTTACACATTTTCTCTTGTGGGCTTTGTTTAAGGCGCTCATGTTTCTCAAGTAGCGCCATTGTTAAACAAACTTAGTACTTAATTATCTTAACTTGCGTTTACATTAGCATTTTTGAATCAACCAGTTCTGGCAAATTAGATCCAGGATTGAAGAGCTTTCTTAGATTAATATCGCAAACTTAAATGTTTGGCAGTCTGAGTCAGCAAGTCTGAAGTTTAGAGTTTCAGTGCAGTTATGCTTGCAGCTACATTAGTTGCTAGAATTACTTGAAGATCTTAAAAATTCACTTGCTACTGAGCTGCTATTTACTTTACGATTGGATTTTAATATTTTATTGAAGAGAACGGTTCATTCAGCATAGAGGTCACTAAAAATTATGACAGAATTAATTGACTGTATTTTCCCCGTGTTGTGTCCGGGTCGTTTGAAGAATTTGACCAACCGGTGACTGCACGTGTCGTAGAAGGCGACTAAAGCACTAAGATCCATACCAACGTCAGAAAAGGCATTCGGTTGGTGAGCGCCTAGGCTCCAGTAAATTGCCACAAAACTTAAACGAATGGATAAACTTCAAACTGGAGAAAGTCTATTCGTATCCCGACCCTGGTTTAACTGGGATTTAAGGGAAGATGATGATGATGATGAATTGACTGTATTTATAACTTGTAGCAAAAACTTTGAACCTGTAAGTGCGTTTCGAAGTTGATTTCGTGAAAATTGTAGCTATTTAGGCTTTTATACTTTCCAGCCTAAATCAGTGTTAGTACGAATTGAAAATTAATTATATGCCCCTCGAGCTCATAATAAATTGTTTAATTAATACAATGTAGTTTGTATTTTAAACTGTAACAGATCTGTATAGATCTTGTCACATTAACTCGGGTTTGCAAAATTTTTTAGTATTGAGATATTGTTATTATCACTTAATTACTGGTATTTTATTTCTACATGTATTTATTTTAGATCTATTTTTATGAATTAAAATAAGCTAGTAGTTATTAATCTTCATTATTTTATTTAAAAGAATTCCTAGAATTTTCTCTGATGTGAACAAGAATGACATAATAATAAGATTGAGTTTCTTTACAAATTTTACCTCATAAATTTGTATTTGCCAAAAAAAGTGATTTTATGTGATGCCATTCCGGATTCTACAATACTTTATTTAATCAAAATGATGACAATATTTTAATATTTAATAAATTTTAATGTACCTTACAATGCTTTTGTTGATTTGAAACGCCAAGTAAAACGAATAACCAGTACTAGAGTGACTATTACTCCGTGGAATTCGGATTATATATTAATCTACCTTAATTGATTGTACAAGAAACGATACATTAAAAGCAATTCAAATAAAATAAAAATATTGAATTTTATTTATTATTATAGAGTTCTGTTGTTTACTATTACGTATCCTAAATTCGTTGTATTTTTCATTGTATCTTGCAGGCTACCATCCACCGTTCAGCTCTCAGTTTAACGGACGACCACACCACAGGTGAATGTCGACAACGATATGTTCTAAAGGGCGGACAGATTGTCTCTGAACAGTATTCAGTTAGATCTCCTGCAAACACGAGGTTGAACGTTCAAACCCTGTCACAAACCGGCAGGGGCTCCGCCAGCAACGATACTCTTCCAATATTTAACAATATAACTGCTTCGGTGCTACCTCAAAAAGCTGTTTTCCCAGAAAAAGTTTCGACGACTTTCTATGAAGAGGAAGGTTGGGGGAAAGCGCAGATGGTCGATATGATATCCAGGGTGGCGTTTCCGGCTTTGTTTGTAATATTTAATCTGATATACTGGCCTCTATACATGGCACATTATTGACAACCTTATGCTGTATGTGATACACTATCGCATATTACAGATATACAGATGAACTTCTTATCAAAGTTTTATTATTATTATTAGCAACGAAAATATATATAGCAGTGTCATGGCCTAACTCGGTCTTCGACACTACTTTACAGAAAGAGTTCAATAATAATGGTAAGCTTAATAACAATTACATTTAAATTAATATCTAAACTAGTTAGAAATGTGTACGATTAAATCTGAGCTAAGTTTGATAAGCTTAACCATTAAATAGAATAAAGGATATCCTTGAAGTTTTGAACTACTTAGTATGTACTTCAGTATTAAAGTATTCACTTATATAGTTAAAAGCTCAAATTAAAACTTTAAGCATTAAAATGTGCTCTAAAAGTTTGGCTAATATTTGTTCCTGAAGTTAACTAAAAGTTTAGCAAATTTTAAAAAGTAAAATTTAAATAAATGTTAAACTTTTTAAAAATAAATTTTGAACTTAAATGGTTTTAATGAAGTTATTTAGTAAATGAATTTTTGCTGGAATTGGCAAGCGTATATTAACTTTAATCTACATGCAAGCTTCTGCGATCCCGGCGGTTTGGTAGCATGATCTCATTATAAAATGTAAAATCCGAGAGTCAATTAAAGTCGTTATGCAATTTTTCGAGCGTTTGTCCATTAACTCATGCAATTAAATGTGTGCATTTTATAACTATAGAAATGGAGTGTAGACTTTAATAAGTTAGATTTCACGTATCTAATGAAGAAATGGACTGTAGCTCTTAGATAAGTTAAATTTCTTATATCCAACACAACGTTCCCGTTGATGGTGCACCTAATAAAAATGATAAAATTGCTAGTCATTCAATTGTTGTTACTCTATAGCACAGGATATTTTGCTTACCAGTTACATAATTCATGTTCATGGCTGGTCAATCTTTCATTTGTTTTTTTTTTCTGAAAAAATATCATCACAACCAATAAGCTGTCGTTATATGTTGCCTACTGAATTTGTAAGGATTACTAAAATCTGAGGTTATTCATCGGTGTATTGAAACCGGCTAACTATTAAAATGAATATGTAATGTAAAATTATGTTGCTAAAAGTTTAGTTTAAATTCAATTCTCGAATTACAAGAAGACGCTTGTCAAAAACGCTTGGTCTAGAATTCCACTCAATTTCTAATACTTTGCAATCTGATAATCAATTTAATATAGTGTGTTTGACATTTAAGGTTAGCGTTTAGATTTGACTTTGTACAGAATCTTTTGCAAATATGAGATAAAAATTATAAAGATGATATGGCTGAGCTTCGATCTCCTGTTCTCGACTTTTTCGACTGTTTGAAACTGAAACCAAATTTGACAACAAATAGAAACAAACAATTGAATAAAAAAATTACAATATATGCAGATATAGTACAGCGCTCCCTGTTGTGTAGTGATGCTGCAGAATACACCAAAACTGCAATAGTCACTGCGTTATCATAGCGGCATCGTCACTGGCTGGAGCCAGTGTTTCCCCTCACCCTTAAACATCTCAGTGTACTGAAGATCCGTGACACCGTCGTGAAATCCTCTGGGGCAGCCACGTGGTGAAGAGGCTCAACTCTCTTCCTCTGCCCACTGTGTTGCGAGATCAAATACTGCTCAAGCGCGTTGACGACTATTGGCCTCAGAGCTGAGATCGTCCTACGTCACGAGGTTTAGTTCTGTGTAAGGATTCTAGAGACTTTGCGCTTCAGTTTTAAACGAGTCGTCCTAAATTTATTAGTCATTTGGATTTCGAGATCACAGACTGAGATTTAGTCTTTCAGGATTTCAGGATTCTGACAACAGATCAAAAGTGTATCTGTTATTTAGTTTAGCTAATTATACATTAACTTTCATCTTTTCAATCTGATTTTCTGCAGTTACTTTGGATATTATTTAGAACGCTTTTGATTAAAAATAGCACTACTTTGAATGTCTAAATTGCGTAGTGGTAGCGTCATGAAATTTTTAACGACCCATTCTGAGGTGAATTGAACTCTCGTGGTTCGATTCCCAGCCGCGCTGATCTGAGAGTAAAATCTCGGACATTTACAAGACTGGTTATACGGAAAATGGTTTTGAAATGTGGTATTAAAAGTGATAGATATCAACATAGTTTATCATTTCACAAAAGTGCGTATTTTTTCGTATTATCTTCAATAGTGAATTTTATTAAAAGCAATTTCAGATTACAGTTTTATTATATAAGGCTAAATAATTTAAGTTTCGATACTAACAGTTAAATATTAGAAGTTAGATATTAGAAATTAAATGAATTAAAAAGTTTTGCACAATTGCCGATAATTCGTAAATACAATAAATTGTCAGTACAGTGTCAGTGTAACGTCCGACAAAATACACTCTCAATAACTGAACGCAAAATATAAGTTTTAGGTAACCTATGCACAATTTTGGCTTTTTGATGTGATATGAAATAAAATACGTCTATGATTTAATTCGGTGTACACTATAACACGGGAGCTTTAGGTCCACAGTTAAATAATCTACGGTAGGCAGCCCAATCATATGTTTTATTTATTTAAAAAAAATTAAATGCTGATAAAGTTTCACTTCTAACGAAAATTAGTATATGAGATGAGATGTAGTTAGGCAGCTCATTACATAGCTGATTTTTATTAAACCTCTTGAGTAATCGGTCAGCTAATCCGTTAGACTAATTAATACATATGAATGAATGGACTCTGTTGTCTTTCATCGATGTATAATAGTATTATATATATTTATGTATTATAGTATTATCGGTGTATCATAGTATTGAAACTAGTTTACTTTTTTAATAGACGGGATTTTAGCTTGCCCAGGAAAGTGCTAATATAATTACGAGATCGAATATGTTAAGGTAGAGAATTTCATAACATTAGAGCAGAAAACATAAAGGAGCGTCAAATTTTGATAGTGGCTCAAACTGGCGACTAAATAATTATTACATGAACCGTTGTGTACACAGTATAAAAGGACCTATTATAGAATATATATATATATATATATATATATATATATATATATATATATATTCCCCGTGTTGTGCACTGGTGTGGTTGCACCTCTGCAGAATAGGGCAACCGAAAACAATCTGCTGCTTGTACGTAAGAGGCGACTAAATCAGGAGCTGAGGATGGCTAGAGGGGATCCATCCAACCATGAAATATTTTCCCCCAGGATTCAATGGTAATTAGTTCATCTAACTGAGGAAGGCAACGGTAAACCACCTCAGAAGCCATACTTTTCCCAAGCTATAGGCTACAAAGGTATGGATAAGGCATAGACTTTGTGAAGAAATTAACTTGTTGATCTAAGAAGTGATCTTATGAAGCGAGAAAGCAGACTTTGAGTATGGATATTTACATTGAACCTGCCACTTGGCAGTGCACTGAAGAAGATTATAGAATACGCCCTTTTTACTAACACTAAATAACTAAAGAATGCGCATCACGCTGACTCTCTTCAGACGCCCACAAGCTCTATTTCGTTTGCTATTCAATTCTTGACGCAAAGAAGTTGGGCACTTGTAATAAATTTGTGTTTCATTTTTTCTAATTTACTAATTTGTATCATTATTATTATTGTTTGTCAAACTTATGTAAGTCTAAAATAGAAATGAAGAATAATGATTCGAAGTAATATATTGTAAGATCTCATCTTTAATATCAACTTATTTTTAATAATCCTTTAGAATAATCAGCTTGAGTTGAGAAGCTTGTGTCGCTAGGTGATTTCAGATTCGTTAATAAGAAGTGAGAAGCTAAACGGTTGGTATCATTATCTTTAATGTACTGTGATGTAAAAGACCCTAAGTTTTAGAATAAATAAACAATTACTACAATAAAAAACTGAGACAGAAAATCAAAAAACGCTAGAAATTGATCATCCGTAGGTCTACTGAGTCGACTCAGTGCGCCGTATACAATATCTGCTAGTGTGCGGTAGAATATATTGCGCTTTCAAATAAAACTGGTAAAGCTAAGTCAGTTTCCTCACTATAAAGCGATGTCAGTCACGGGAGAGCACATTATTTGAACCCCGCACATACTGCTCCGAGGTCGAGTATCTTACGGACATCGCCTCTGGCTCCAGCCAGTGACGATGCAACTGATATCTTAGTGATCAATGTGAAACTGAAATACGCAGTAGGATTGCAAAAGCAAAAGTGGACTTTTGTAATAGGAAAGAACTTTTAACACAAAGTCTAAGGAAGGACACAAAGAAAAAAAGTGAAACCTTGATTTGGACCACTCTACTGTATGGATGTGAAACAAGGACTTCAAGGAAGGAAGCTATTAGGAAACTAGAGGCCTTGGAAATGTGGATATGGAGAAGAATGGAAAGGATTATCTGGACTCAAAAGGTTACAAATGAGGAAGTTCTAGAGAGAGTTGGTACAGATAAACAGTTGATAAATGCACTAAGAAGTAGGAATAAGAGCCGGATAGGGGGAAAATCTACAAAAAGATGTCATAGAAGGCAGAATGGAAGGAAACAGAGACAAATGGAGGCAGAGATTAGGAATATTGGATTATTTAAAGATCCACTCCTATGTGGACATGAAGAGGAGAGCGAAAGACAGAGAAGATTGAAGACTTTATATATCATGGACCAGCCAGTAGGCAGCTCACTAAGATATATATATATATATATATATATATATATATACAGTATATATATATACATGTATATATATATATATATATATAAACATATAAATTTACGCATAAAAATTCGAAAAGCAATGTTTACTCTTGATATCCGTTAATTTACGAATTATAAGGAACAAAATGAATTCAAATTTTAAATCAGCATACTTATTTTCAAAGGAGTAGCAAAGTAACTAACATTTTTAAAGCTGTAGGCATAAGAATTAAGATTGATATTAGAAATAAATAAACATTCACGAATTATAAGTAAACTCCGGTTTCTAAATTCGTATTTAAGCTTCTTATTTAAACTTAAATTAAGCCGTACAGTAATAGAATATCTACATGTATACTAAAGTAAAGAAACTGATGGCGGAGTTGGTTTCGCTTTTACCTAATATGCAGGGTGGCATACAGAATATGTAGGGTCCAAATCCGTCCAGAAAATCTCTGACTGTATAAATTTGGCGCAGAAACGTACCTTAGACTTTGCTTCATATCTGCAAAAATGTGCGTAATTTTTTGGATGCCTCATTACAGCAGGATTAACTTTACGTTTAAATTCACGGATTAGACATCGCTACACCTGCTTGTCAAGTTGACAGCATTAGGAAAATTATTGTCATATTTTGTTTCATTATCTGGCGCAGATTTTATCTCAACACGCGACGTCGTGCTGAATCCATTTGATGGAATTTTGCATTAGACCTGCTGATTAGAGATTAATATTTGACACCTCACGCTGGCAGACCCATTAATAACCAACACCTGACGAGATAAATTTTAAATTCAACAGCTATAAACGGAAAAACTAGCTTTCAATCGTAAATGCATGCTTACATAATTATGCATAAAACTGAAGGTTTTTCAATTATGTCTGTATGAGAACAAATTTACCCACTAATTGACCTAACTGCATGGCGAACGCATTCGATAGTAAAAGCATTAAATGATTAAACATTTTATATTATAAGTGAATATAAGTACGGAAAAACAGGATAGTTTTCTCAGGGATTGACGCCCCCTGCCCGGTAATAAATGTCAGTCAAAGCTGAGGAAGGCATAGGGGGCCCACCTCGTCAAAAAGCACATCCCCCAAGAAAATAATGGTATAAGATGCTAGACAAAATGGATGAAAGGAGGAAATGGAAAAGTATTGACACCAGTCATGACCGAAGGAAATATAGAAGCTTAAACAGTGAACTTAGAAGAATTACAGACAAAGCAAAAGATCATTGGTGGAGTGAAAAGTGTGATGATTTAGCAGAATATGATAGAAGAGGGAGGTCGGATCTATTATAACAGGAAGTCAGGATATTAACAAGAACCGATAAGAAAAAGAAAGGAGATGCAAAGAACATTAGTATAATGGGTAAAGATGGGGAATTGCAGACAGAGCTGGAAGAAGTAAAAGAAAGATGGAGAGAATATTAGAGGAATTGTATGATAAGGCTGGGAAACCAGTTCAAGAGGATTTTAAAATAGAAGAAGAGAATATCATAGAAGACGATAAAAGGGGCCCCGATTAATGAAGGAGGAAATTCATTCTGCAATTAACAGTATAAGAAGGGAAAGGCAGTCGGAATAGATGAAATCCCAGCCGAATTCTTGAAAATGTTGTAAGAAGAAACACTCAAAAAGTTAATGGAAGTATGATGGAAGTGTACAGAACAGGTATTTGGCCAGACGACTTTACCAAGTCAGTGATGATTCCAATTCCCAAAAAAGCTAATGCTGTGGAGTGTTCGGATTACAGAACAATCAGCTTAATACCTCTGCATCGAAGATCTTATTAAAGATAGTAAATAATCGCATTCAGTCGAAAGCAGAGATGATACTGAGCAAGACACAATTTGGTTTTAGGAAAGGATGCGGCACAAGAGAAGCAATAGGAGTAATGCGGGTTCTTTGCGAAAGAAGCTTAGAATATGGTATGGCGTTTTTGTATGCTTTGTAGACTTCGAGAAGGCCTTTGACAGGATTGATTGGATAACGATGATGAATATCTTAAAAAGAATAGGAATTGACTGGAGAGATAGAAGACTAATTTTGAACTTGTACATGAATCAAAGAGCAGTAATCAAAATCCAACAAGAATACTCAGAAGAAGGTGAAATAGGACGTGGAGTAAGACAAGGTTGTAGCATTTCGCCGCTGCTGTTTAACATTTACGCTGAGGCAATGATGGAGGAAGCCATGGAAGACTTGGAAGAAGGAATAAAAGTAGGAGGGAATTTGTTACAAGATGTACGATTTGCAGATAACCAAGGAATGGTGGCGGGCAGCGAGATTGAATTGCAGAAGATAATGGATAGGCTGAATGATACAGCCCTAAGATATGGCATGAAGATTAATATGAAAAAGACCAAGGTTATGAGAGTGTCCAATAAGAAAGGTGAAGTTAATATCACAATAAATGGTACGAAATTGGAACAGGTAAGGAGTTTCAAATATTTGGGTCATACTATAACCGATGATGGGAAATGTGAGACGGAAATATTCAGTAGGATTGCACAAGCAAAAGCGGCCTTTGGTAGTAGAAAAGAACTATTAACAAAAAGTCTAAAGAAAGACACAAAGATAAAGATAGTGAAAACTTTGGTTTGGACCACGCTATTGTATGGATGTGAAACATGGACCTTAAGGAAGGAAGATATTAGGAAACTGGAGGCATTGGAAATGTGGATTTGGAGAAGAATGGAGAGGATTAGCTGGGCTCAAAAGGTTACAAATGAGGAAGTCCTGGAGAGAGTTGGCACAGATAGACAGTTGATAAATGTATTAAGAAATAGGAAGAAGAGATGGATAGGACACATTCTAAGGGGGGAAGGTCTATTAAAAGAGGTCATAGAAGGTAGAATGGAAGGAAAAAGAGGCAGGGGCAGCCGAGATTAGGTATGTTAGATGATTTAAAGACCCACTCATATGTGGAAATGAAGAGGAAGGCGGAAGACAGAGAAGAGTGGAGGCGTTATGTACCATGGACCTGCCAGTAGGCAGTGCACTAAGAGAGAGAGAGAGAGAGAGAGAGAGAGAGAGAGAGAGAGATAAGTACGGATTGAAATGGTTTTAAATTTTAACACAAGACGGCTTTAAATTGAATTATTTAAAATGCAGCATTTTAAAGAAAAAAGTTTAAGTATCACGTAAGCTCACTGCCTGTGAAATTGAAATACATCGTGAACATTTGTTTAATCAATATTTTATAAATTTTCCTAACTATCTACATGTATAAAGACACACGTATAATATGTGAAATGGGATGATCCAGTAACATATCGGATAGACGCCCAGCTGCGGACATATGTGAGATGTTTGACTGCGGGTTTCAAATCCAGTGCTCGCCAATCACTGCATGCTTTCTATACGTTTTTCGAAAATCGTAGCATACAGTAGCGTACAGTGTACACCTAAAGTAACAGAATCAATGAACAAGAATTTAGCGCCAGGTTCCTCTACTTAAGGGAAATTTAATTTACAGTCTAACTTAGGAATGATTCAGTCAAATTTTTATTACAGTGATCAGAAGATAATTAAATAAAATATAAAAAATACATAATGAACTTGTGGGACTGATGATTCGCTGATTAGTCAGGTGATGAGTTCGCTGTAATTCTTTATAGCTAAGAAAGAATCATAATCCGCAACATAACGTGTTTATCTACACACTATTAATCTAAACTCAATGGTGGTTCATTAGTAAATGTAATTCATTAATAAGTCATTGGTAATTCATTGGTAATTCATTCGTAATTCATAACGATACAGTTGTACACGTAGGTTATCATTAATTAGATTATCCTATCAGTATTCCGTGTTGTATTCTGGTTGTTTGAAGAATAGACCAACCAGTGACTGCACATGTCGTAGAAGGAGACTAAAGGACTAAGACCCTAACCAAAGTCAGAAATGGCTTTCGGTGCAGATCGCCTAGGTTCCAGAAATTGCTACCTTTTTTTTCAAAACGAATGGAAAAGATTATTTAGAATTGAATGATGATATTGTATGGGCAGAGAGGAGTGGAGAAGGTCTAATGGTATCCCGACCCTAGTTTAACTGCAAATAAAGGGAAGAAGAAGATAACAATGATTAATATCTTCGTTTATTCAAAACAATCTACAAAAGCAGACAGACACGTAGGAGCATAAGAAATGGAATATGCGAACATAATTGCAATATATACGTGGAGAATATGGCATAGCAATTCATTACATAATCATTTTAGTTGACGTTTATTTATTTAGTGATTTTGACCATTTTGTGATTGTTATTACTTTTTTACGACTTTTCCTTTTTGACCATATATTTAGTTTAACAGTAAGGATGTCAACAAGATAGGGTGTCCTCGTGTAAGGTGTTCTGCGTAGGCCAATGAACAGTTTTTCTATCCCTCTCTCGCCTGAGAATAATAAAAGTTTTGACAATGCACATGATAGTGCCTTTGCAAAGATTTTTCATACAAATAACAAAGCAGTTTAAATGTGGCTACACTATTAATTTGGTTTCTGGCCTTTGCTTATTTTGCATGATATTCAAGAAATTGAATTCAATAGATTGAATTTTTAATTATGCTTGTTAAAGATGGTGAATGGCATAGAGGGATTATTGATATCATTGAGATTATTTAGAGTTTGAGAGATTAAAAAGGAAATACACTATTTTAAATGACGATTCAGTTGCTATCAATGGATTTAAAATATGGATCTTCTTTGAAAAAAAAATACTGAATTTATATGTAATTTGGATTAGCACACGCTGAACTGTTTTTTGTTTGGTTTTTAATATCTTACCATATCAGTTGAAACTAACTAAGCCTATATGCTTGTAAGTTAATTTCTTTATTTTTATTTTTGTGTTCAGTTTGGTTCTGTTTAATTGTTTTTCTATATAATGGTGAATAAAGATAATTTTATAATAAATCTAAACACTATCATCCGTTGCATATCCAATTGGAATATACATTTATTTATTACTACTAAACTTATTTAAAAGTAGAGCCGCTAAGATTTAGGAATCTGTATTTCCTCCACAATTCCAGTGTTCTTTCGAATGACCGATCCAAAAATTCTGTCAAAGCACCATGAGCTGAGGATTGAGGTGTTAGCATATTGTGTGATGGTTTATCTTCGATAAGCTGGAATAAATACATAAGTTATTCTTCCATCATATTAGCGTTTATCAGACATTAACCTGGCCCTTAATTTGAGGCAAATATGAATTATTCTGAAATTATTCCTGTTACCTTCATGTGTAGACAGGATAGTTTTCTCATGGAATGACGCCCCTGCCCAGTAAATTTTAGTCGAAGCTGAGGAAGGTAAAGCTCGTCATAAGCAGAATCTCTCAAGAAAAATGGAATATCATTTTAGATGATTAGATAGGGTCCACTTGTATATGGACATGAAGAGAAAACGAACGACAAAACAGAGAAGACTGCAGGCGATACCATGGACCTGCAAGTACACTAAGAGAGAAAGAGAGAGAGAGATCATTTTCTACTTAGTCGACTCATTTCAAAGCATCCAGTTAACGATTGGTCTATACTATAGTAACCCGGACACAACACGGCTGCAGACACTCCAGTCTCTTATAATTTTCAACGGGTTCCACTGGATTGAAGAGCACGTGGATAAGATTTTCAGCGGATCTTATTAGGAGTAATTTACATCACAATTTCCTGACTGCGCGGCATTAGAGTGCATGCAAGCACGACCAGGGCTGTCAGGCTGACATGAAAACTTCCTCGATAACGAATTAGCAACCACGCTGTTGACTACCATACAGTGCTGTTGACTACCATACAGTGCTGTTGACTACCATATAGTGCTGTTGACAACCATACAGTGCTGTTGACTACCATACAGTTCTGTTGACTACCATATAGTGCTGTTGACTACCAAACAGTGCTGTTGACTACCATATAGTGCCGTTGACTACCATACAGTGCTGTTGACTACCCTACAGTGCTGTTGACTATCATACAGTGCTATTGACTACCATACAGAGAGTATCTGGGTTAAAAATATTATGTTGTCGAAGTGTTAAATAGGCCTGCACAATTTTTGCTGTAAGATCTGTTTACCTTTTTTTTATTATCTTACCGTGTCAAAATAAACAGCAAGTACAGAATACTAGAATTACTGATTAGGAAATCAGTAATTAATCAAGAAGAAGAGGGTTATCACAAAAGATCATAAACTCTGTGAGCTAATGCAGAATTACTCAGATTGGAAACTTTTTAATTACAAAAACAGTAATACAATAAGTGGGCTATTTCCTTCCAGAATTACAGCAACAGCAATTCAGTAAGTGGGCTATTATAGTGGGTCACTACCTCCTCTGAAAGCATTCTGTCAACATTGAAAAATATAAGAAATTCATATTCTGCTTGCTCGTCTAAATTGTATGTTTGTGCTAATTAGTGGCATCGCTTTCGAGTGAGGAAACTGACGTTAACCTTAGCTTTACCAGTTTTTAGTGTACAATTCTGTCCTGCTTGCTTTTGTCTCCTTAATTAGAAATAACACGCTTTGCATTTGGATATAATATTGCGTTAGTATTCAAGTCTGCTTATGCTTATGTAGCAAAATGTAGATTTAATGTCAACAGTAATTAAATGTGTAAATAGCAAAACGTGTTCGAAGTTATAAAAGTCTTGAAGATTATTATGTTTAATTAGCCTACGGATATATTTAAAACCACCGATCTACGTAATTAATCTATAACTCAGTGCTTAAGTTGAGAATAAGTGACAATTCTTTAATTATTCTATGATTATACACAACAATCCCTTAATCGTTATCTGCTTTGCTAATATTGCAAGATTGCGTCAAATTAAATTGTAAAAGAGTTAAACATTTCTTAACTCATAGTTTGTGTTTTGAAAGTTGCACGTAATTTTACATTGACGGAAATAACTTAAAACCATAACAGAATTCACTTGTTTTAAAATCATGTTTGCTTAGCGTCTTACTGATGGAGCGGGTTAATTAGTTAGCTAGTGGAAAACATGTTATATAGTGTTGTATATTTTTATATAAATCTTGCCAGTTGACAGAGTCATAGAGAGATGCAACCGGAGTAAGAATGAGAGAGAGAGAGAGAGAGAGAGAGAGAGAGAGTGAGAGAGGGAGAGAAAAAAGAGAGAGAGAGAGAGAGAGAGATACTAGCAGTGATCACCCAGACTTCGTTGTTTAATCTTGAGCTACGTTAGTTTAGGTAGACAACGTTCGCAGAAGCCTCAGTTGTTTCGTTAACTTTCTGGATGAACTGAGAAACTACAAGAATCTACAGACTGGACAGAGTCGATGATAGTTTGGTTTGATTAGGAGAAAAATACTCTAAGCTTATCACTTAACGTTAAGTTTTAGGTTCTGTAATTAAGTTTTAAAGCAATAAGGCAAAAATTAGTGGCAAAAATCTCTAGCATATTAAACTGCAGAGTCGTAAGATTATTTAATTTATCTGCAGTTAAAAATAAAACAGGAAATTTATTAATTGATTTCAGTTATACACGAAAACTCGAAGATTATGTCAAATACGGAATTAAATTATATAATGCCAAATTTTAATTCTATTAATGTTCATATTAATTTAGATGAAAATTATAGAGAAACCCCATAAATTTTAAATTTAGCTTAGAGAAAATATATAGAGTTTTTAAGTTTCTTAAACCTTAGTGTCTATAATTACCAAACCATGCTATAAATTGCCAATTACAATGAAAAATTTATCCAGACCTCGAATTGTAGAGGATATGGCACGAAAGTGCACAGTGCTGCCCTGACTTCAGTGGTGCGACCGAATTAAAAAAATGTACTATACAGCTGTATAAAGCTCAATAAAAATCTTGTATTTTCATTTATATTTAGTTCATCCCGTTCATATTCGACCATAGAGCGGAAAGAGCTATGTAGATTGTACAGTAAATTTATATCTACAAGCGTAAATTAGACCACCCACCACTTGTCTATGCAACTTAAAAAATAAATAAATTACCATAATTCAATATTAGTGAGAAATTACACAACATAAGGCGATAAATTAATTATTTCACTTGCCACTTAAGTATTTCTCTCAACTTTGAATTAAGTTATTAAGTGCATATTTTAGCTTCCAGCCGTCTGTGAAACTATCTATAATTAGCCGCTAGTTTTTAATAAAAACTATTTTAAAGCTCCCTTCTTTGAATTACTCGGTATTTTTAAGGCGGCACCTTGTGAAAACACGTGCATAAGAGAAACAATTTGGAAATGTGTATTTTGTATTTTAATATTTGTTTGTATTTTAATATATTTTAATTATTTTTATATAGCCTTTTTTGGAATTAATTTTGGAACACAGCAAATAAGTCCTTATTACGAATAAATGTATATATTTGTCTATTTTTCTATAGGAAATCCATTTAATGACTCGTACTGTTTTTTGTTGGATTTCTTTTTGAAACGTATTGAACGAATATTTTTTGATGCTGTACTCATGTGGACTGTTATAAAGCTTGATTAACTGGAAGATTAATGGAAGCTTACAAACTAACTACTTCAATATTGCACATTGTTATACAGATAGCTTTAGGTAAGTGAAATGCGTGTCTACTACATCTCTATTTGCTTTTATTTTCTATATTAAGTTAAGAATATATATCAAATATTATATATTATACATTTTATATATTTATTATTATGTATTCGCCACTGGCTGGAAACAGTGGCGAAGTCAGTACGATACTCGACCGCGAATCAATATGTGAGGGGTTCAAATCCTGAGCTCGCCCGTCACTGACATCGCTTTCGAAACCTTAGCTTTACCAGCCTTTTTATCTTGCCTAGTGCCAAATCCAAGGTACTAATTCCTTCTCAAATTTTGTCCTCACTTTAATTGATAGCCCTCTTCCATGTGAATAATTGATAGCCCTCTTCCATGTGAATAAAACATGAACACATTTGTTTTGCTTTCAGCATCAAAATGAAACCAACTGATTAGTGAGCTGGATTATAAGAATTATATTAAATAATGTTGTACAAAGAAGTACAAGTATAACTTATTTCTTCAATTGAGATTTTACATGTAGTATATACTGTATATTCCAACAGGGCGTTATTCTCTCTTTTACTGTAAGTCCCTAGATATTGTCTAAACCAAAATATGTTAACAACGCTGCCAGCTATGAGCAGCGGAGCACAGCAAGGGAGCACAGCAGCGGAGCACAGCAGCGGAGCACAGCAGCGGAGCACACCAGCGGAGCACAGCAGCGGAGCACAGCAGCGGAGCACAGCAGCGGAAGATAACAGCTTGTTATTATTACAAAGTTAAAGAAATTTTTCAAATTTATAAAGTAAAAAATTCTACTCCTAATCCTTACACCTACACCTCATCCTAACCCTAAGCACAAAGAACATATAAAATTTAGTAAAACTTAAAAAGTAACTGAGACGGTCGAGAATCGAACCTGGAAGCCACGGTCTGAAACCTAACGCTCTTGCACTGGGGAATACCTTCCGATCCAAAGCAATTAAATTGATGATTTGAGCAGATTGTCTTAGATATCTTAATCGACCTTTCTACATAAACAATAACTGTGCACATTCAAACTGAATGGGTTATAAAATAATCCCTGAACTTATTTATGTGGTCGACTGGTTTAAGAGATACTGGTTTTGGATTTCATTGGACAATTAAGTGTTCTTTAATTTTCGACTTCGCTTTAATTCCATAGTGCTCGATGTTGTGATGGAAGACAATAGAACTGTTATCGTTGTAATTGTTGTAAGTTTTTAATTTGAATGTAATTACAAGACTTGTCACTCTCTGAGATATCAATCTTGATATCAAGACTTAATTGGGAGTTTTAAAAACTTTCTGGATAAAGTTAGACGTAATTGCTACGCGTTGATAAATTATTGTTTATTTGGTAACAAATTTAGCTATTAATTTAAAATTTTGTAAATTTGTTTGCTATTCTCAGAACATAACTTTAGATATCAAATATGTTTAACAAAATTCAATGCACTGCGTTTCGGAAAGTGTAAATATCTCAGTCCTTTAGTTAACGTCGTGAAGTCAAATAACTGAAATAATAGCCTAAATAGCTGTTCCGTTCCTGAGATCCTGGAAAAAAATCCCGGTAAATCTGATCATACATTAAAAGCTGGATCTTCATAAAACCGGTAATTTGGATAAATGATTAAACTCTGATTGTTAAACAATACTAAAAGTGATAGATATCATTAGGCCTAGATATAATCATGCACTATAATGTCTGTTCAACTATTTTTTAAATTCCCAATTATTATACAAACAAAAGTCGACCATGCAATAATCAAAACAAAAAGCGTCAAATTCAGCAAATAGCCACAAAGAAATAGTTAATAACTCTATATGACTGCCTAGGTGTACAACCAAAAATTCTGCAAACTACAAATAAAGAACAACATTGACTAATACAGTCCGATGAGTCATATCTGCTTAGCAGTAAAATTGATGTACTAGTAAAATTAGCATAATTCTATTCTACATATGACGCTGAGGAAGGCATAGGAGGCCCACCTCATCATAAGCAGAATCCCCCAAGTATAATGGTATATCAAAAGGAATGTCATAGATGATTGAAAGATCCACTCATATGTGGACAAAAAGAGGAAAACGGAAGATAGAGATTAGTGGAAACGTTATATAACATGGACCTGCCAGTAGGCAGTGCACTAAGAGAGAAAGAGAGATATATGAAATTAAACACTACATAAATAAGGATTTAGTGTCAATAAACGTTGCAAGGTTAACAGAAAAATGAGGCATTCTATTGCAGAACGTCATACCTTTATGAAATAAATAATCACGAAGTCTAGATTTGAAAACTGAGCTTGAGTCAACACATTTAATAATATCAGGTGTAGAGCTTCAGTACTTTGGACCTCAGATTTCTAAAACATTTTACTTAATGAAGTACGATAAAAATGAATAAGGAAATCATATACAAACTTTACAGAGATTGTATGGACTATATCAGCATTCAAACTATATCAGTATTCTATGTATATCAGTAATATATATATATATATATATATCTCTAAACTATATCAAGTAGAAACTAATTTAAAGTTATATCAGTATTCAAACTATTCATTAGTAATAAAGAATTGCTTGTATCAGGTAACCTGTTAACATTTATCTCAATTTCTTTTAAATAAAAGTTTGATAAATATTAATATTACTACAAAATTTGTGCATGTAATTAACTGTTAAGAAGAAATCGTACCTCCATTGACAATATTCTGATGTTGACGTCAGTTTCCTCACTCGAAAGCGATGTCAGTGACGGGCGAGCCCAGGATTTCAACCCCGCACATACTGATCCGCGGTCGAGTATCTTACCGACTTCACCACTGGCTCCAGCCAGTCAGGCAGCAGTTCCCTTTGTAATATTGTTGGGGTCAAAGAAATGCCAGTGAATTGTTTTGAAATTCTTCTCGTCAGAGAAATTCCTAACTTTGCAGGACTAGACAGGAAAACAAACCGTGACTAATTAATTGTAAGTGAAACAAACTACAAGCAGAAAAGCAATATGTCGTATAACTTCCGCTTTACAAAAATTAACAAACACTAACTAATTGTATTCAGCAAAATATGAGTTTACCTAAATCATATCTACAGACCGTGCAAGTTGTGAAGTTTTAGTGGACAAAACCTGAGTATGGATTACAGCATAAAAATAGAGCAACATTGCAATCATCATTGATATGCTAAAACATTGAATACTTCGGTTGCTCAATGTATTCTTAAAACACTTTTTCGAACTTCTAATAATAATGTTAAAGCAGTATAATGATTCTTCCAATGTGAAAGCATATTTATTAATTTGCATTAGGTTAACGATTTGATCAGGAAATCTGGAAAACTTTAAAATTCGTTTTGCAGTAAGTTAGTTATTAAAGATAAAGAAATTTACAATCTTTGAGATCTTTTTTCGGATTCGATAATAGGAAAATAGCTAAAGAAAACACCTGTATTTAACATTGATTTTGTTCATATATTTAGGCTTTGTAATTATTTATCACCTTGGTCACTCAAGAAATAAACTGCAGACAACATATAAAATGTTAAAAATAGTAGACATGCCCTATAGTGAAATGATCAACTATGTTGATATCTATCATTTTTAAATACCACATGCTTAAACTATGAGGCAATTTTTGTCAATTTCCCGTATAACCAGTCCTTTGAATGTCCGAGATTTTACTCTCAGATCATCGTGGCTGAGATTCGAATCCAAGAGAGTTCAATTCACCTCAAGGTCTTTCATTTAAAACTTCATGACTTTTTGTTTTTCTCCAAAGTAACGCAACAATTTAAAATACATTTATCTAGGATGAAATGCGATCATCTGACCTCTTCTTTTTAGACCAGTTTACTAGCAACTCTGCCATTCAACAAAATTCAGTCTATTACAAGAAATAATAACAACAGTATATCCTGAAACATGGACGTAAAGTCCAGGATATGCTATACTGTCACAATAAATTTACCAAAACTTCGCACGACATCATAGTTCTGGCGATTTTTCGTGATGATCATAAAATATTTCTGACCTTGTTTTCAGGGCTGTGAAACATTTTCACAGTTTTCTAACATTTTAGAATTATGGCAGTTTGGCATTTCTATGATTCCCTAGCTTATTCTAATTACGATCCAAAGCTCTTCGTCAGAATTTCACTCAATTCATTCAATAATTCTTTGCTTTATCGGAAACAAACTTTAAGAACTGGCTTTCGGAGGATTCCATTGAGAATTTTATCGGTTTACTATGAATGAAACAGCTACGAGAATGTCTTAAGAGGATTGAAAACTGAAAGGCCGTCCCGTATCAACTGTTCATTTGAACAAACTTAGCGCGCGCCTAATCGCACGGAAAGAATGTTCCAGGACACACTGAGGCACTTTCCATTCCCGGATCACTCCGGGTAACCTGTTATCGATAGTGTATATGCGATATGGCATTGTAGAGAAATTTTGCTCAGTATTTGTATGTCGGTGACATTAAACTGAATTTATATATTTTTCCAAAAACAAGCCACTTACAGAATATAATAGTTAATTGCATTCAATACAATTAAATATAGGTATACGCACACTTAAGAAATACGCACATTAACAGTGTGTTAGTATCTCTATAGATTATATGCAGATTACTTCATTTCTAATTCGTAAGCTATGCAGTAGAAATGACAATGCAATAAAATATCAGACAGAATTCGGTTTCATAAAATTGTGGTAAATTTCACACATTGCAATATATATATATACATGTATATATATATATATATATATATATATATATATATATATATATATATATATATAAAGTACTATAATTTTAAATACGGGTGGATCTTTAAATCATCTAACCTTTCTAATCTCGGTCTACCAACAGAAGTTGAGGAGGAAGACCGAGATTAGGAGACGTTAGCAGATTTAAAGTTTCAGGCATATGTGACCATGAAGAGGAAAAAAGAAAGCCGCGAAGAGTGGAGGCGTTATATACCATGGATCTGTCAGTAAACACTGAATTAAGAGAGAGATAGATAGAGAGAGAGAGAGAGAGAGAGAGAGAGAGAGAGAGAATATTTTAAATACTCAACAGAGTTGTCTCCAATGGCGATTCTGTAGTACAGTCTCGATGAATGTTTGCAGATTTCGCTGACGTGTAAATAATGGCGGTCGACTCTACGGCTCGTCTGAGGGGACGCTATTATGGACTGTCGATTTGATTAGTTATCGGTTCGATTATTCCATGTGTATCGGATTTAGGGCTGAGATTTGAAAATAAAATGTCACATAGAAAAAATGTCATTGTTTATGTAGCATTTAATAACCAATTAATTATTAAATTAAACAATTAGGTAGTAAATTTAATTTTAATTATAATTTATTTTTCTGGTCAATTTCTAAATTATTTCATATTTTTAAGTAAAGAATTAACTAGGCCTATAGATAAAGGAATTCAACTCGTTCATTTCATTAAATTCTTTTATCTTTACTTACTTCTCTCTCTACTTAATTCCTATGCTTTTCTTTTCAGAGGTCTACGTCTCTGAATGATACTTATGTCAGGCTGCAAGAAACAGTTTTAGTCTACTTTACATGAATTTTGATTAAATTGCAATTTTACTCAATTGAATTGGATTATACTACTATTGAATTATTAATCAGTGATTACTGATTAGTATTATTTTTTGTAAGTACAGTATATATTATATTACATGTAATTCTACATTAGAACTGGTCTTGAATTCAACTTGTCTGTCGATAAATAAGCAACTTAACCACACATCTAAGATTTTGTAGGCAAACTTTGGAGTTCTTGTTTATAGCTATCACTATTTAATTTTATAGGCCTACTCTTTTACACTTTACGTATTTGAGCTGTGTACAAAATTACAAATTAATTTTAAACTCATACACAATTTACAAATTCGATTTACATGTATACATTGAGGTACAACGCACCTCAAAACACAATAAGTCTAAGTCCATTGTCTGATATCGAATTATAAAAATACACTGCTACTAAGTTCTGTAAGTCTAAGTCTCCTATAAGTCTACTACAAAGTCTCGCATCTCATCTGTTATCAATCTTTGATCTCAATTTGGAATATGAAATGCTGAATGAATTTTATTACTATTGGGATTAACCAAGGATACATAGCCTATTATTGTATATCATGTTGATGCTGCACATACATGTATATATATATATATATATATACATATATTTATATTATATATATATATATATATATATATATATATATATAGTTATCACATATATATACAGATATATAGATCCTGTATATATAATATATATAAATAATAATAATAATAATAATAATTGTCTATTAAAGAACTATATTATATATTATGCAGTGCTTCTGATTTCTTTGCTAAATCTGCCCTCCTCTGGATAAATATACTTTAATATATGAATGATTCTGGTCGTAATTCAAAAATTTCTGTTTTCTAACAGGTTGTGCTTCAACTTGGTCTGAATGGTGGACGTATGAAGGCATTTCAGGTTTGTTGAAATAAGAGTTGTTGTAAAAGTGAATGAGTGAATGTAAGAATGAGAGAGTGAGCCAGTGAATGAGTGAATCCTGAGAAAAGTAATGAGTAAGAAAGTGAGTGAGTGAGGGAGCGAGTGAGTGAGCGAGTGAGTGAGCCAGTGAGTGAATGCATGAGTGAGTGAGTGAATGAGTGAGTGAGTGAGTGAAAGAGCGAGAGAATGAGCGAATGAGCAAGCGAGCGAATAATGAGAAAGCGAGAGAGAGAGAGAGAGATAGAGCGAGAGAGAGTACAGTGTTATACAAGTATAAAAATTGTCAACAAGGACTTGCATTAAGTAACATTTGAAATCATTGTTAAGCCTGTAACAACAGATCCGCTCTCCGTGGACCCAGTCTAGGACTCAAGAGTCCCACTATCCAAGGTTTCCGTTAAACAAGCTTAAATTATCGGTCTTGACCAAATTAGGTGAAATAATATTTACAGAAAATAGTTCCATCTTCTTAATTTCGTTAACATAACAGAGGTAAAATTATAATATAAGAGTATTAAAAGTGGAAATATTAATTTTTAAATTGTTCGAACACGAAAGTGTATAAATCGCTTCTAAGAATTGAGAAAAATTGTTATTGGAAGCCCAGCCTCTATCTGTGCATATGGATGAATTCACCCGTCACAGTACTTTCATCTACCCCTCCCAATCAAGTAACCCTTCCACTGCTAGTTGCTACTTCTTCTTCAATTCCATTCATGGTTGAACTATTTCCGGTAGACTTGAATTCTATTCCTTTGATGAGTTTACAGTTTCTGTCATACTCTAATCTTAACACAATATCTAATTAACATTCCTCTTTATTTTTACTGCATTAATTGATCGCAAGGTTGTTGATTTAAAACTTAAACGAAATAGGAAAGTTGCTTTATTATATCTGAGTGCTTCTTACATGTACAGTATGTATATTGACTTGCCTCATTTGCCCATTATTACCTGGCATTCAATGTATACTTGTATATGCATTTATGGATG
This sequence comes from Enchytraeus crypticus, assembly GCA_905160935.1. Classification (NCBI taxonomy): domain Eukaryota; kingdom Metazoa; phylum Annelida; class Clitellata; order Enchytraeida; family Enchytraeidae; genus Enchytraeus; species Enchytraeus crypticus. Next base: position 988,367 of record CAJHZI010000533.1, on the reverse strand, counting down.
TATGTATGTATGTACAGATATATATATATATATATATATATATATATATATATATACTGTATATATATATATATATATATATATATATATATATATAATTATATATATAATGTCATGCTACTTACTTTCAACAACTGCAATAACGCTGATATTTTCACTAACTACTAGGTTACACTTCTAAATATCTGGAGTTGAATTTAACGACAGTTTCCTCAGCCACGATGATACTCAAGCTCAATATCAGCTCCGGGGTTCGAATAGACCTCCAAAGCTTTTCTAGCAGGTTTTGGTGATGCCAACTTACTTTAGTCCATTCCAGATATATTGGAGTGAAAGTACAATATACTTGAAAATATTTGATTGAAAATACTAAACTGAAAGTAATAAACTAAAAGTACCTAACTGAAATTGCTAAATCGAAAGTACTTGATTGAAAGTAACAGATTAAAAGTACTTCTCTGAAAAAGAAAAAAAGAAAAAAAAAGAAAAAGTACGTGACTGAAAATAATCTGAAAAAACTAATGTCATCGTCAGTTTTCGCACTCGAAAACGATGTCAGTGACGGGCGAGCCCAGAATTTGAACCCGCACATGCTTATCCGCAGTAGAGTATGTCACCGACATCACCGCTGGTTCCAGCCAGTGTGAAAGTAATAGACTAAAAGTACTAGTCTGAAAGTACTAGAATAAAAGTACTGGAATGAATTGTACTAGATGCTAAAAAAATGCTCACCTGGGTCAGCGAGGCCACTTCATTGACTGGACAGTGAATGAAGGACCAGCAGGTCGTACTGTGGAATGACGAGGATAATTGATACTTAAGACAATCGAGCATGACTTTTCCTTCTTCAGTGAAATTCGACTTCGTTACGTCCCACTTCTACAGACAATGATATTTCACAGAAAATCAATTTTAACCTTGATTTACTAAGATAATGCAAAGACCGTGTAAGTAATAGCAGTCACAATAACAATAACAACATCAACAACACCAACAGAAATAATAATGATGATATTAATAATAATAGCAATAACAATTTCAATAATAATAATAATTGTAATAGCAATAATAAATAATAATAATATTAAAAATAATTATAATAATAATAATAATAATAATAATAATAAGCATAACAACAATAATAATAAATAATAAGTGTAAAAAGAACAAGTTAAAAATTTATCCCCTTAATAGTGGATTTAAAAATAGCAATAATAAATAATTATACTAATAATAATACTGCTACTATTCCTATTACTACTACTAATAATTATAATAGCAATTACTATACACGTCTGTTTTACATAATTTATGTTTCACAAAAATTATGGATAGAATAAAGCCCCCAAAAAAATCTTCATAGTTTTTTCAATGACTTAAGTTGAACTTAATGTGACCAGAAAGAATAGTTCACGTCAAATTTCAAGTAGATTTGAACACAATTAGAGCGCATCTAATTGTGGGCGTCAGCAATGCTTTAGTTTTTCTATTCGAGAGAGGTTAGGGATGGTTGATCCCAAATTCGTATTCGTAAATTTACCCAAAGCATAAACTCTTACAGGGCAGAGTAAATGACTATTACCTCGTTTTCTCATTCAATAAATGAGTGAGAATAATCTTATACTATCTTAAAAATACATCAAACTATTGCTTACTAACGCAGCTCGTAACATTGGCATTTTTGGCGATTTCATTTTAAACGCAGTACTAAAATTATAGCGATAATATATTCTATCTCTCCTCTTCATAACAAATTACCAATTTTGAAGTTCTCCTATGCCGGTCAAAGAAAGATATGAAGGATTTCATCAAACCACCCTACTCAGAAAATTAATTATAAGCCTAATACAATAAAAGTTTTATGTAAATCCAAATACATATAGTTTTCCTCTTTTGCATCCTCTTTTTTCTTGATTGGAAAGGAAGGATTGCACAAATCATCCTGCTCACAGGTTTAAATATACGACTATCAAAGATTTAAGTAAATGCAAATACCACAGTAGTGGATCCAGGGCCCCGAATCCTTGTCCAATTTTTGAAATTCAAAATTGTGTAATATATTAACGAAAATGAATTAAAATAGACGTTTACCAGTGGTCTGTTAGGGTCCACGGGGGTGGCTATCATAGTCAATAATTTCAATCATCCAAAAGCTAACAAAAAGGTTGCATGAGTAAAAAAGGTCGTGAAAAGAATTCTGCCCCTCCCCCGAAAATTTTTTAGATCCGCCCCTTAAATATCTATATGTTTCCACTTCTCCCGCCTTGTTCGTATTCTGAATAAGTAATGAAACTGTAGGTCCTCAGCTGTGAACTCCTCAGCTGTGAGATCATCAGCAGTGAGCTCCTCAGCTGTGAGCTCCTCAGCTGTGAGATCATCAGCAGTGAGCTCCTCAGCTGTGAGCTCCTCAGCTGTGAGCTCCAGTTATTATTAATATGCAAACGCCTGGACACTTGATCACATTCCGAAATTGCTCGAAGTCTTTATCATCAGCTGTGAGCTCCTCAGCTGTGAACTCCTCAGCTGTGAGCTCCTCAGCTGTTAGTTCCTCAGCTGTGAGTTCTGCAGTTACAAGTTCCTAAGCTGTGAGTTCCTCAGCTGTGAGCTCCTCAGCTGTGAGTTCTTCAGCTACGAGTTCTTAAGCTGTGAGCTCATCAGCTGTGAGCTCCTCAGCTGTGAGCTCCTCAGCTGTGAGCTCCTCAGCTGTGAACTCCTCAGCTGTGAGCTCCAGTTATTATTAATATGCAAACGCCTGGACACTTGATCACATTCCGAAATTGCTCGAAGTCTTTATCATCTCGAAAGCTTTTGTATTTTCAGTGAGTGGTTTTAATATTTTAAAAAGTTGTTATTCTTAATCTTCAATATATTAAACTAAATTAAAACTAGTCACAATTTATATTTAAATTTATTTAAGACTAGTCCAATTGCGCCGTTAAAGTTTACTCTCAATAATTTCTGCATTAAATTGATTGGTCAAAGCTACAGTAACCACTGTATGTACTTAACGAGTAGCCTATAAATATAATCTTTTATTCACCAATTCTTGGCAGAAAACACGTACATATACAATTACATTGTAAAACAACAAAACTAACAATGTTAGTCTATACTGCAAATTGTAGATCTACAATATCTTCATAGAATATCTAGGAGTATCTCACTGGAATAACATGAGAACTTATAATCGATGGTGGATTGTTTCTTAAGGAATTCTAAATTAGTTTTGACAGATTTTCTTTATAAATTTATTTAGTTATGTGGTGGAAATGTCAATTTGACTTGTCAGACTCTCGATCGAAACCGATAGTCGAAGACGATTGATTTATCTGACAATTTTTTAGAATCAGACATTTGACGCAGTTCTTCAAATATACATGTACAAAATATAAATGCATAAAACTAAATATACATGTAAAGTGCGAACTACTGAATTTTTATTTAAAACTATTAAATTACATTCACAAAGCTTGTTCGCTTTTCTAGAAACACCAGCGTTATAAAAACCACTTTTACAAAACATCGTTTTTATTTAATCTCATCGAAAACAATGAAAATATTAACTTACGGAAACTACTCCATGTCACATAATGCAAATACCAACACAACCATCGACAAAAGGTTAAAGCTCTAATTTGCTTGAATTGGATATAAGTATTTAGTGTTTAGGCAAGTGTGTGTTTAATATTAATACTACTCACTGTTAACTATATATAATTATCAATCGATTGATCAATTGTGTAATCAATTGATGATTGAATGACTGAATGACTGAATGAATGACTGAATGAATGAGTTAATGAATGAATGAATGAATGACTAAATAAATGAATAAATGAATGAATGAATGAGCTAATGAAAGACTGAATGAATGAAAAATTAATCAAGCAATAGATCAACCAATCAAGGCACTTAGCCACTAAATTAATAAATCGATCAACCAATAGGTCAATTAAAAAATCAATCAATAGATCAATCAATGAATCAAATCAATCAAATAAATAAATCAATAAATCAGTCAAGCCTATAAACTTTTAATCTAATTTACATCTACACAATTCTTTTCAGCTATTTTAAATAGAAATAATTTTCCAATGAATAAATAATAAAAATTGATTTTGTTCTTACTCGAAAAAGTTAAATATATGCGAACGTTCAGTATCAATGTTGTGACAATTTTAAAATCGTTAGCCGAGTCTCTCGTGGAAAAAACTTTCTAATTCATGAACGAAACTTTATTTACTAGATTATTTTAAAAATTATGAAATTGTCAATCACGTACAGATAACAACCAAAAAAATCCTGAACAATCCATTCAGTCCATTACTGACCAGTAAAAAACAGCTTTCTTTCTTCATCTATCCAGCTTTTTACTGGTTTTCAAGAACTCAAAGTTGCATCTACTCGTGGAAATTTTTACTTCTAACGGGCTTGATTTTGGCCTTACATGCCTGTGCCGACTGGTTAACAATTTAATACTTTATTTGTAGTAAATTGTTAATTGCTATGTTTATTTGCTTTTTTTGTTGATGCAGTAGGGGCAATTAGATCAGCTGAGTTACAATAGTCGCTCTAAGACCTTACTGGAGATAATTTGATAAGAGCAGAATTGCCGAGTTCTTTCGATGACTAACATTGCCTGAGATTTCATATACATATTTACACAGTGATTAAATTGGAGTGGGAAAAAGAGAAGTGTTTTTCCTAGCTCTCATATTTTATTATTTGTTTTCACCTAATTGGGCCCAAAATAAATACTAGGAGACTTGCAAATACATTACAGGACGCCCGAAATATTCTGATCTTTCCCAGAGCTCTCACAACTTAAATCACTGCGTATGCATCACATAGACATGTATGTCTAGATAATCTATAGAAAAGTTATTCATTGATAATTAACGCATTTCAGAACAACGTCTGAGATATCATCCTTGGATGGGGGTTAACTAATACTAAACCTTTATCGATGATACTATTCGTTATCTTATAAACAGGTCCTGATTTTTGGGGTTTGGTGAACCCTGAGTGGTACATGTGCACAAGAGGCAAGAGGCAGTCGCCCATAAACATTGACCCCAAGCAGTTGTTGTTCGATCCCATGTTAGGAAAAATGAAAGTGGATCAACACACGGTAAGTAATCAGCGCTCTATACATTTTTTGTTTTTAAAAGTTATAAACAACTTATATGAATGATTTTACGTTTTATATAAGTTTTGGCTGTTGGATCGCTAGACGAGCAGATACTTGGTATACTATGAATTTACTATGTATTTACTCTATGAGCAGAGACCATAGTGTCGAATTCATGAATGACCGTATCTTATATTGGCTGGGGACAGTGTCGGTAAGATACTCGTGCGTGGTCCAAACCAAAGTTTTCACTATCTTTATATTTGTGTTTTTCTTTACCGAAGGCCTCTTTTGCTTGTGTAATCCAACTGTATATTTCATTCTTAATATACTATCAATATGAAAGCCATATTCCATACAGTCATTACTCCACAGGTGCAAGGTGATTCGCATTTGTTTCACATTTAATAATGAAGTGAACGTTGTAGTATAACAATCCGCATAGGAAGATTTATGGAAAGCCATATTGCAGATACAATAGTGTAGGCTATTTAAATCAACCCAAAATGCATAAAAATTAAAATTCATGCTACACTTGAACACGTAGCTTCGGTAAGAGACATGCAATTATCCAACCAATATTAATATTTTATATTTCCAAATACCTTTGGTATTAACATTTAATGCATCAATATTCTAGATACTCTTACTGCTAAGTTGATAACTGAGTTTGTCCAATTAAATTGTATTCGTGTTTGAAATCTAATGAGTTGCATGTAAAAATGAAAATAAAGAATCACGAGGCTTGTTTATGTTTTATCCATTATAGTGCATTCAGATGTTGAGTCTGTTGCATGATTGGTTAGATTTCTGACAGCGGATAATCATGTACTAGATTCGTATCCGGGGCACGGATATTACTTCGAGGAATGAAGCAGCTCGTCTTAAAACATCTTGTTTACTTTTTAAAGTAATGTGTCTCGATTTTAAACTATTCGTGCATATTTGCTGTCATTGTCGTCTGTCTATATTCAATCTTTAAAGCCTACTCTCAACAAGCGGGCTATCACTGCTGAGGAACTAAGACTCAAGGAGTTATGACTCCTCCCTCATAAGAGTCATGACTCCTCCCTCATAAGAGTCATAGCTCCTCCCTCATAAGAGTCATAACTCCTCCCTCATAAGAGTAATAGCTCCTCCCTCATAAGAGTCATAGCTTCTCCGTCATAAGAGTCATAGCTCCTCCGTCATAAGAGTCATAGCTCCTCCCTCATAAGAATCATGACTCCTCCCTCATAAGAGCCATAGCTCCTCCGTCATAAGAGTCATAGCTCCTTCGTCATAAGAGTCATAGCTCCTCCCTCATAAGTGTCATGACTCCTCCCTCATAAGAGTCATAGCTCCTCCCTCATAAGAGTCATGGCTCCTCCTTCATAAGAGTCATAGCTCCTCCGTCATAAGAGTCATAGCTCCTCCCTCATAAGAGTCATAGCTCCTACGTCATAAGAGTCATAGCTCCTCCCTCATAAGAGTCATAGCTCCTTCCTCTTCCACCCGTACGCTGATAATTACGAGTGTAATGGAGAGAGTAATAAATTGTAAGCACTGGACGCTGTCTGAGGAATTGCCGCTTGTAAATGTTGCTTCAACTGTTGAGTCAAGAGCAGTGGAGGTGGCTAGAGAGAGGGAGAGAGAGAGAGAGAGAGAGAGAGAGAGAGAGAGAGAGAGAGAGAGAGAGAGAGAGAGAGAGAGAGAGAGAGGATAGAGAGGAGAGAGAGAGGGAGAAGAGAGAGACAGACAGAGAGAGTGAGAGACAGAAGACAGAGAGACAAACAGACGACAAACAGATAGAGATAAGCGATAGATATATAGATATAGATTATATATATATTATATATATATAATATATATAATATATTATAGAGAGAGAGAGAGAGAGAGAGAGAGGAAGAGAGAGAGACAGAGACAGAGAGAGACAGAGACAGAGACAGAGAGAGACAGAGACAGAGACAGAGAGACAGAGAGAGAGAGAGAGACAGAGAGAGAGAGAGAGTGATAGAGACAGAAAGAGACAGAGAGAGACAGACAGACAGAGAGAGACAGACAGACAGAGAGACACACAGACAGACAAACAGATAGAGATATTGAGATATATATATATATATATATATATATATATATATATATATAGAGAGAGAGAGAGAGAGAGAGAGAGAGAGGAGAGAGATATATTATTAAAGATATACTGAAACTATAAGGTTGAAAAGGGATTTGAATGAGATAGGAATGGGAGATGAATAGGAAAATCGAGAAGAAACATATTAGATTGAAAGAGATAGAAGAGAGAGAGGAGAGAAAGAAGTCAGAAGAAGTAGAAGAAGATAAGGAAGAAGAAGAAGGAGAATAAGAATAAGAAGAAAAGAAGAAAAAGAAAGATGGAAGGCATTGTCTAAAGGCATGTTTGTTCTGTGTACTTCCAATTAGTCAGAATATATATATATATATATATATATATATATATATATTATATAAGTTATATTTTACGACTGTACAGAATAAGAATTTCTCTAAATAACAACAAAACGGGTCATGATACTAAAAGTTGCAAAATAAAGGAATAGAAAAGCAGCAAAATCGTGTCAGTTAATAGTAATTTATTCCTTAAATTTACCATAACTAGATTATAATAGTACTATTATTATTATTTTTAGAATTAATTCAACAGAGCAAACTGAATACATTCCTAATTACGAGGTGCACGCTCGTAAAGATAAAAGCACTGCGTTTTCTCAATAAAAATCAACCAATAAATCAATCGATCATCCAATCAATCATTCTATTAATCAATCAAGCATCCATCGAGATAGTCAACCAATCAATCTGGATATCTTTCTTCAGTTTAGAATCTGTGTGAATAAAATCTACATAAATAAGATCGATATCAGAGTACAATAAATATTTTAAATTTTATAGCATTATATTGATCAAATTTTAACTACATTAACGTATATAAAGCATTGATAGAAAATGCGCCCCAGAAACGCGAGGATTTGGTTCACATTTTCGGCCGTCAACAACAAATAAGCCCCGAGGTGATGTAAAATTACTATTTAACTGCTATATAGTATCTGTTGGTTAGGAAGTCAAACCAAGGAGAAAGGAAAAGAGGAAGTCCTAGGAGTATCTTGCTCAGCACCATTAACAACGATTTGAGAACATTGAACATTTCATGGGAAGAAGCTGCGAAGGTTGCTGATGAAAATACCGATGGAGGAATATTGCTGCCCTATGTTCAGAAAGCAAGGAACTAACTGATGATGATGATGATGATGATGATGCCGATAATGATGATGATGCCGATGATGATGATAATGCCGATGATGATGATGAAGATGATGATGAAGATGATGATGATTGGGACGATAATGATAATTATGATATAACACATGTAATGAAATAATCTATAAATAATCCAGAACTGAGAGATATAAAAAATACTTGCTTTTACTACAAAAGTAGTAAAAGCAAGTTATGTCTTGTAAAGTAAACAGTAAATATCAGTAAACCTACATGCAATTATGAGTCATGTTGTTTGTAACTAGGTGAAAATAAAATATCAGTGAATATATGAATGAACAGCAGATGCACTGATCAATATGTGCCGTTAACTACACTCCATAAGGAGTACTTACCAGCCGAATATCTGACTCAGAATTATTTAGCAAGTGCTGCGGGTCTGAAATTAATTGGGCGATAATTAATTTGATGGTTTCTTGACATATATCAATCCTAAAACACTGAAGATTGCTTTTTTAAATGTTATCTATCTCTTCTGTTCGCTGAAACTCTGGCTTAGAAACTATCAATTACATGAACTTTCATTGCATGTAAATAACCTTAATGCTCATGATTTTTGCTATAAATACTATGACAATATAGCTGAAAATCTACAAACTTATGATACCTACATCAAACATATAGCATATATATATAGAATTCCTATTATAGAATCCTATATACAGAAATCCTGTCAAACAAAAATATATAATCCTATTTATAGAAATCCTATCAAATCTATAGCAGACATATATATATATATATATATATATATATATATATATATATATATATATATATATATATATATATAGCCTATAGCGAACGTAAGTTGCCTGTTTATATAGATAAAGTGTTTGAATCGACTCCTTACTGAACTAATTTATCTAACTTTGATTATGATTCCTGACTGATTATAATAATATGTCGCTTGCTAGACAGGATATGATGCGTTATGTCTGAACGTAATGTCAGAGACATTACGTAACGCCAAGTGACATTCCATTTACGTGAAGCCAGTCTTGTGAACGTCTGAGATTTTACTTTCAAATCAGCGTAGCCGAAAATCGAACGTGGGTTCAATTCATGGAGAGTAAAATTCATCTCAGTATCTGTCATTTAAAACTTCATGACGTTGCCTGACGTCTCTAACTTCTGTGCTATTGAAACATCAATTACAACACATGATACTGGTGATGGTCACAGGCTGATGATAGTATATTGTACAGAGATGATAGTATATTCTTCAATCGAGTATGATCAATTATGAGGTAAAGCTTGATCGTTGTAATGCTCAATGGTTTTAGAGCTTTGGCTGCGGTGATGCCTTCATTGTACTGAAGGCATCATCGCAGGCTGATGATAATAACAATGTACTTATATACTACATAATTTTGTTTGCTATCTATTAATTCTGGGCTTTAATTAAGTGAAAATGAATTGTTTAGTTATAGAACAAAGAAATCAAGCAAGTCTGCAGCAACTCTGTTAATATGGTATCATGTCTTCGACAACAACAACAACAACAACAATTATTATCGTGCTGCTGCCAGTAGCGATAACATCAACCGACACTACATCGAAATAATCAAACGAGTCAACCGCTAATGGACAGCCTTTAGCAAGCGTTGTAAAATTAGCTACAAATGTAAGAAAATTCACGTTAATTGATCAGTTTTTCTCACAAGCCCTTCAACAGATGGGAATTACAACAAAAACATTCTACTTTGTGAGATCTTATTTGAAGGAATTAATTCGTCGCCGGTAAAACAAACAGTGACTTAACTTATTACAAAATCTTATTCACTGATTTTTTATAAATAGACATGAACGATCAGCTGATTATTTACATTACCCTCAGGTCTTTCTTATTGTCTAAGTGTTTGTTAGATTTCCTATCGATCAATTATTTTCTACACTCGTCAAATTTGCTTCCACTTGCACCACGTCTACTAAAATAGTCGCTAATTCTCAGTCTTAGATATATTTAGATCTACTATGACTGGAGCCATATAGTAGGCGTCTGATGGTCATCTTGATTCTCGTTTAATCATGCGTCTTTTTCATTTGGACTAGGCCTATATACAGTATATATATATATATATATATATATATATATATATATATATATATATTTATATATACATGTATATATATATATGTAATGCACTGAGAGAAATATATACAGGGTGAGTAAAAAAAAGATAACACCTGCAAAAAGTTTGAATATCTCAGGCTATTATTAATATTTTCAAATAAAACTTTTAGCATTTACTAAAGGACTAATTTCTGATGGGCTGGCCAATTTTCATCCATTTTGGTACATAGATTGGCTAGTTATGCAAGTTTCAGCAGAGCAACCCCCCATTTTTACCTACAAATGGCGTTTGCTACAACGGTTAGGGCAGATTGCACTTCATTGACCAGAAGGTAAAGGTGAACTCTCAGTATTACGTCAAAACTTTGCTTCCAGAGCTGTTTGATAATTACCATGCTCTTCTACCAAATGGTTTCATCTTTCAACAGAATGGTACTCCGGCTCATGCATCTCGTTGTGCACAGGAATGGATCAGCGAGAGAAACCCGGATTTCATCGAGAAGAATGAACTGCCTCTAAACTCACCCGATCATAATCCTCTGGATTATAATATCTGGGGAACCATGCTGCACCTCTAACAGAAACACCAGCCGAAGCCTAAAAACCAGACAGAACTACTGGAGGAGCTTTACGCCATTTTTAGGTAAAAATGAGGGGGTTGCTCTGCTGAAACTTGCATTTTATGTACCAAAATGGATGAAAATTGGCCAGCCCATCAGAAATTAGTCCTTTAGTAATTGGCAAAAGTTTGATTTGAAAATATTAACAATAGCCTGAGATATTCACACTTTTTGCAGGTGTTATCATTTTTTTTACTCACCCTGTATATTTATATATATATATATTTATATATATATATATATTTATATATACATATATATATATATATATATATATATATATTACACTGCCTACTGGTAGATCCATAGTGTATAATGCCTTCACTCTTCACTCAACTATTTCACTATTCCTCCACTCTTTTATATATAGGCCTATATATAATATATATATATATATAATATATATATACACTTATATGTATAATATATATATATATATATATTATATACATGTATAGTGTACATATTTATTTATTTAGAATTAGAAATCAGGCAGCAAGGCCCACACAAAGCACACAAGACACACAACACAGCACACCCCTAAAATCATGTAAACACTCGTAAAATCAGATACTATACGTCTATACTTGCTTGCACAGTTTTTACATATTCAGTTTTTACATTTGTTGAATATAATATACATGTACAACATTATAATTATTGTTGTTCAGCAAATGTATATCTAAACGGTGTAAAGTTATAATTTTCATTACCACCTGTTTAATACTGAAATGAATATACATGTACGCTTATAGTTTCATTTGGTCTAATTCAAAGGCCAATTTTTGAGTTTGTTAACAAGATAACTAGATGTTATGTATAATAATTATACTTACATTATTGGAACTACTGACTGTACTATATGGAAATATTAAATACTAATAAATAATAATAAATATCAATAAATAATAGTAATAAAACTAATACTTGGTTACATTAAGCTTTAACGGCAGTTTCGCTGTGAGATATTTGCATCATGCATGTATGACCTTCGAATCTACTACCTACTCACTCTATCGCAAAGTCTATCCTCACAAGCAAGGTCAGGATACATCCTGGTGAATCGTCTCTCACAGTCTTTTCCTATAGAAACAGAAGTTAAACTGTCCTTTAGCTTTGCTAGTCTAACTTTTTCACAGCTACGTAAATCTGTCAGCATTCTCCAAAAGACTCTGAGCGAACTAACGAGTCCTAAATGTTGAGTAAATAGAAAACTGAAAGGCCCCGGTTCGGAAAATTGATTTTCGACAGTTAATCCGTAGGATTTAGCTGAGAAGGACTCTAATCATGTTGTCCTGTGCTGGACTTATCCAATGTCCGGAGAGATAATGTATGAGCGGGTCGTGTACTCATATTACTGAAAGATTAGCGAAATGTAATTATCTCGAGACTTTATATTCAACTTTTCTACCATCGTTCTCGGTCTTTACTACCTCAATCTCAATCTCTAGTTTTCCTTAAATTTATGTAAATATGCCGCTTTAAGAGAATTTTATTTAAAATACTAGTTATTGTATTATAATTACAATTATATTATAGGCCTATTATACTATCATTTTTATTATATAATAGTATAATTTTGTTATGGTCTTCTTCTTCTGCAGTGAACTGCTAAGTGGCAGGTTCAAGGTACATATTCATACTCAAAGTCTGCTTTCTCTCTCCGTTAGGGTACTCCTTAGGTCAACAAGTTTATCCCTTCACAAAGTCTATGCCTTATCCATATCTTATGTAGCCTATAGTATACTACATTTATAGTATTACATTAATAATTACATTTAAGCGGCTGAGCGATATTTACCAGTGGCCAGTTTGCCTATTAAAGGAAGCTATATTGTAGAGTTATACTCTTTATCAGCCGCATATGTCTTGGTCAGCCAAAATGCATATCTGTCATCATTTCGCATTGAGTCCTCTCTCTCTCTCTCGCTCTCTTAATGGTTCTCAAGGACTAGGAGGTCTATTATATATTTTAAAACATCTAGTTTTCGCTATACACTGGCGTATTGTTTCAATACAGTCATTGAAGTGTGTGAGTATTGAGTAAATGTTTGAAAATCTCTATTTTTTGTTAAATGATAATTTAATATTAAAAATGTCTAATGGTACATTTATTAGACTTCCTATAGTGCAGTCCTGCTTAATTGCTATTGATATTTGGCAACCAAAGAGTTAATCATTTGCATAATCTAAAATAGAAATAAATTTGTTTTTGTTTGTTTGTTTCTTTGATTGTGTACGTGCGCTGTGCAATGACTGTGTATTGTCTAGCTCAGGGGAAAAATAAAGATATACAGGACATACTTTTTTTATTACATCATACTTTACACCTTAATCACATTTTTACATTGCCTTAACAAAGGGTCTACACAGCAGTTAATGAGGTTATTTTTCATTGCCTTGCTTAGATCAAGCTTAGTCGACTCCTACGGCGAGCGCAGTTGATCCATCCGACAGAGTTCTGTTCTTAACAGTCACTAAAAATGTCAACATTGATATCTTATCTATGTGTTTTATAGGCCTATATTCTAGATTATCTGTAGTGTGCGTTAATTTGACTTTTCTTTAAAGATTTGAAGCTAATAATTTGGGATTCCCATTTTTAGAATAAAGTAGCAGCTATATTTTGCTTCCTGTAGTTCAGCTAAAGCAAACCAACAGAGGCAGGGACCACATTACACTGAATTCTGAGATCCCAAATTCTCTTCAGTGAATTGCTAAGCAATGGCAAAATCTGACAGCTTTTCAGATCAGAATGACGAAATTTCACATTCGGTCTCCTCCCGTCACTCATAAAATATCGACATATGAAACTGACGCTAAAAGCGACAGTTGTCTTTCTGCCTTTCTATCAGAAAGATTTATCCGGAGTAATCTAAGGATAGAGATGTGGTAGAGTGATGGGATTTGAAAGCGAATAGCTAACCCGATGGTCCATGTCATCCATGTTTACTCCACTCAGTTCCGCTGGAGAGATCGTGAGCCGAGTGACTCATGAGTCAATGAAATCTGTTTGCTCACTCATTTTCTTGTCCGTCAGAGCTGATAATCAATCTAATCGAGTCGAGTTATAGATCACGTGCCATCGTCTTATAAATCCCCTGTGGAATTTCCTTCAGGGGAATTTCATGCGCGTTCTCAGAATATAAGCCCGCGTTTTGAAATATTTGGTGAGTTAAAAAGCTTGAGTTGGAGGTACAATTAATATGTACACCAGTGAAATACCTGAATGTAAAATAATTCAACTATTCCTTAATACCGTAAATACCGTAAGAAGAAATTGTGCAATTCTAAAGCAATCAAATGCTTTTGTATTGTTTTACAAATTACTTATTATACGAAAAGATTATGAAGTCCTTTCAGTGAGTATAACAAATGAAAGATATTATTTCTCGATCATGAATTTTTCGTCATATTTACAATTGTTAAGTGCTACTGAAACAATTGCTAATCTATGTTACATGTTTTAAAAATTCTCAAGTGAAGAGCTATCAAGCGTTACATTGGTTAAAGTATAGAGTAAAATGTAAGACATTTATAAATATGCACTTTAAACCTTATCGAACACTTTTAAATAATTTATATTAATAATATTTAGGCTTAAAGGATAACAAATTGACTCCACAGTCCTAAGTAGGCCTACCGTCTGGAAGCATTGTGCAGCTTTTACCTATTAATTTTTGTCAATTTAAAAGGCATCAGTTTGAATCTTTTGTAACAACTGCTATTTATTCAGCTTCAAGTCAAGTATTCCATTTAGTGGTTGACTAACTGAGAGATTATAATTTTGAGTGATTATTGATTTCTTGACCGATTTATTGAGTTGTGAATGGGTAGTTTGATTGAATTTTGCGTTGATTTCCTTCGCTGCTGGACTAAATGTCTGACTGACTGATATCTTATTTTAGCGATTGATTGATTGAGTGATTGATGATTGAATTGATTTATTGATTGATTTGATTGAATAGGTGTCAGCTACCCTGATGAACAACGGTCACGACGTCAGGTTGGTGCTGGAAGATCAAGGCACTCCACCGTACTACAACATATCCGGAGGTCCCCTGTCCTACCAGTATAGAGTCAGTGACGTCATCCTGCACTACGGCAACACTGACGTCACTGGTTCTGAACACACTATCAACGGAGTCACTTTTCCTGCTGAGGTTGGTAATACTGACGATATGTAAATATTTGCTCTTTCATAAAATGTAGTCTCTACGATTCATAATCTTTTTATTTCATTATGTTAGCCAGTAAAGTTTTATTTCTCTCTCTCTCTCTATTATCTCTTTCTATTTCTCTCTCTTTCTCTCTTTCTTTCTGTCTGTCTCTCTCTCTCTCTCTCTCTCTCTTTCTGCCTACTTCTAAGTGATTATCAAATATTTGACATATAAATCTTCCTTCTGAAAAATTACGCCTTCTCTACATGTCGTTTAGACATTTATTACTATTATATGAGGAGTAAATGATCTTGAAGCTAACGGACTTGGGGTTGAAGAAGGAGCCCGAGTGAGAACTGAATTATTAACTAGATTAATGAGAGGAGATATGAATGTGGAGACGTCACACAATAGATATTAGCTTATCTCATTGCCGCAGCTCTTCTTCCTGTCACATCGGGCAGGTGAAGCACTGAACTCAATCATCTGAAGCAATTGAGATAGCTGATAATGTGCGGGAGACAATGCTTGCTATGTCATGAAAAGCGAGATGTAATTAAAGAAGCAGATATAATGTATAGTTAGTTATATAGGGCGAAACAAGTTAATAAAATTAAAAACCTTGCACAAGTTCATAAAATAAAAACTTGTGGAATTGTTCACTAGTATTGTTAATGTTACCATAGAAATGATGTGAACGGTTAGTTTATATTTAACCGAAAAGCTCAGTTTTGTATTTGGAAAAATTAGAAAAGTTTTGTTAGATATTTGAGAAGTGAATTACGGATACTTGCTAATGCTAAATTTTAAAAGAAAACTAAACTTGATTTCAACATCCACTTAAGTTATCCATGCTCTACGTAAATTAATCCGCAGTGGAGCGCTTAACCGTTCATGCGAAGTGCTTACTCCAATGCCGATGAGCTAACTACATGATGTAATAGCTACTGATATATACCAGAATACTGCTATTGTAAAGTAATATGGTATAAGGTAATTTTTGCATTATTGAGGACTGGTGTATTCACCGTGGGATTAATAATTAAGATCTGTATTGCTTAACTAATAATCAATTGTCTACTCTAATGATCTATGAAATAATTTTGAGCTTTATGATAGTTTTCTGTCACCTTCATTTGTCGTTATTTATTTAGGCTTAAATGCAATTCTAAAAAGGAATACTTGCATAATCCTTTGTACGTGTGCGAAACATCAGATTAATTTTATCTTACTCAGCTTAATCTGTAGTCGACTCTTCCGCTAACCCGCAGTTGACTCCTGGTCTTTTTTTTATAACTGTAGCCTACATCAGACATGCATGTACATGTAGGCGTTTATCACACATCATTCTAAAGCAGTTCTTATTCCCACTTCCGTTGAAGACGCACTGCAGACACTGCGGTAAATTTTTATTGGGCAGTCCCGTTACGTTTTAATTAAAGTTTTTCGCGAAGTCATTGATATCAAAGCCTGACGTCCGATAAACACCTAGCAACGTCCAAGATAAAACTGCTACATCTGAGACCCGTCCAATTGCTAAGTACACAAACTTCGGCGTGGATTTATTTCTAATCACATCAATTATTCCTGATATGTAATCCAATTAGCAGCAAAGTAACAATATTAATTTTTAAATAATAAAAATAAAAGTAATACACAATAGTAATGGCGATAATTTTTGAAGAAGAGATATGTCTTTCATATAATTTCAATTATATATAATTTAATTGTAATAGCATAGAGTTACTTTCCCCGTGTTGTGCTCGGGTGTGGATGGACCACTGCAGAATAGGGCAACCGCTAACAATCTGCCGCATGTACGTAAGAGGCAACTAAAGGCAGGCGCTGAGGATGGCAAGAGGGGACCCGACCCACCTCACCATGAAATATTTTTCCCATGATTAAATGGTAATTAATCCATCTAACTGAGAAAGGCAACGGGAAACCACCTCAGAAGCCATACTTTTCCCAAGCTATAGGCTAACGTAAGGTATGTATATGCCTTAGTCTATATGAAGGGATTAACTTGTTGATCTAAGGAGTGCTCTTGTGGAGCGAGAAAACAGACTTTGAGTATGAATATGTAGCTTGAACCTGCCACTTGGCAGTGCACTGAAGAAGAAGAAGAGTTACTTTCATTGGTTAATGTGTATATACTGTACAGTATATACTGCGTAAATAATAACAATAATTGGGTCTTACTAGAAATCTTCTCTCTCTCTCTCTCAAGAGAGAGAGAGAGAGAGAGAGTTGATTGGAAGTCAGTTTGACAAAAGAACTTGAACGTTCGCTGGGAACAACTTAGTTACTTTTAGTCAATGTTTTAATTGCTGAATTGGCTTTGTTATGTTTGCGTCTAAATTCTTGTTTTATATTTTTATGTTTACTTTTAGGACTCTACATGTATGTACAGTTTATTTTTATGTCGCAATCTGAATGGTGAAATAAAGCTCTCTATACTGTTGTAAAAATAGCAAAAATATTAATAATAAAATTAGTTTACCCATAGTGTAAATTTGCTTAGTTAGCAGTAACTCAAGCATAATATGAAGCTTGTAAATGTCACGACGGGGGACATTTTTAAGTTGAATTATATTGCTGTAAATAGTGATTAACTCATTTATATATTGTTTGCTCTTTATAGAGCGTGGAATAAGCATATGATTAAGAATATGTACCTTACACTTGCCACTTCGTATAACAACAGAGCGAGATATTGTCATATATCGGATAAAATGATGCTCTGATATGTAGAATATTCTACGTCCTGATGAAATAGCTTAGTGTTTATCGGTTGGATGACCCATTTGGTAGGTTTGCTCTATAAATGGGAGGCTAACAGTTCGAGTTCTAGTCCAACTATCTGTGATAGTTTCTGTTTTTGTATGGACAGTTTCGAAAGCAGAGTTAAATAAGTCTTATTACAAGAGTGTAGAAAAAAAGCTTTAAGAGCTAGACAACATGGGTTGTGTTCTGAATATTATCCAAGAAAGATTGGCTTCACTATATTTTAAACGTTGATTTAGAACAATGGATGTTTGCTGTGTTGTGGAGGAAACTGTCACAGACCAAGTGGCTGCCAGAGTAGCGACGACTTGTTAAATATTTATTTACTGTGATCACGGCGTCAGCATAATAGTGTTAAACCGTATGGAACCTACATGTATCGAATGCCTTAAATCCTGAGCTAGCCCGTCACTGACACTGCTTTCGAGTGAGGAAACTGACGTTAGCGTTAGCTTTACCAGATTTTTACCACAGTAGTATGAGGCGTCTGGTAACGTCATAATGTTTTAGGAATAAATGGTTACATAGGTACACATGTGGCTTTAGGTTGGATTATAATTAAGGTGTTGTTTATTAACAATAAAGCCTCAATATCGGAATTAAATTATTTCCCAAAAAAGTATAATAAAGAAAATAATATCTGGAACCATAGAATATTATATGGTTCATTTCAAAAACCATCAGTGGAGAATATACATTAAAATATAAAACAAGATTAGCAAATGCCTTTTGCTTTGAATGTCTCCGGCATTCAATCTGCCTTCAGGAGATCAATGGGACATGAAATCCCTATTTATATGTACCTATAGATTGATCATTTCTTATAATTACAGTCTACAATACAAATGAAAATGGTTCGATTATGAAATTTAGTTCAGCTTTGGAGGCGGCTAAAGGATTTTTATGCTAGTTCATTAAAGCCGACTGTAGTTAGCAAATGCATATCTTGAACCAGCGATTTGACCGCAAACTAGAGATGGATAGACACATAGAGAGGGAGAGAGGGAGAAAGAAAGAGTACGAAAACTGATTCTCTTCCTATTCTCAGTATTCTCAGATAAACACTCAATCTAAACATTGATTCTAAAGGTGCGAATTGGCCTTTAAACTGTTCAATCAATTTTACACCCAAGTGTTACTGCAGTCAGCTAGCATAAGGTTAAAGTGCCTAATGCTACTCTCACGGCATTTAAACTGAAGTTTGCTCAGCTGATACTATTATAAGACGATTTGAGGAGAGTGTGATCACCAGGGAAGGAAGTCAGAAGTGGAAGGGAGGATGGAGGAAGGAGGGGGAGAGAGGGTGGGGTCAGGCGACGGAGACATCGATCACTGGCTGGGACTCGGAACGGCGGATGTCTCCTGGAAACGCTTTAAACCAGTCGACTGTAGTAACGGGTGACAATAAACTACCAGAACTGCTAGTGAATATATAGCAAGAGAACAACTAGAATTACTAGTAGCGATAATGTACTAAAATAACTAATATAAATGGCAATAAACTAATAAACTACCATAACTATTAGTGTGAATATATAGTAAAAGAATCGCTAGAATTACTAGTAGCGATAATGTGATAAAATAACTACTGAAAGTGTACTAAAATAACTACTGGAAATGGCAATAAGCTACCAGAACTACTAGTGAATATATACAAAAAGAACAACTAGAATTACAGTTGTGATAATGTACTAAAATAACTACTGGAAATGGCAATAAATTACCCTAATTATTAGTGTGAATATACTGTAGAGCAAAGGAACCACTAGAATTACAGTTGCGATAATGTACTAAATAACTAATGGAAGTGGCAATAAACTACAATAATTTCTCTCTATCTCTCTCTCATGTTCTTTCAAGTGGGGCAGACCTAAAGTACATATTCTTACTAATAGTCTGCTTTCACGCTCTATACAGAGCAATCCATAGATCAACAAGTTAATCCCTTTCCAAAAGGCTATGCCATATCCAAACTTTCTGTAGCCTAGATTTTTGTGAAAATGTAACTACTACGGTGATTTCCCTTTGCCTTCCTCAACTCTTGCTTTCTGCTAAACAGAACTACTAATTGTGACAAAGCTATGCAAACTAGTAGTACTGGCAAAAAACTGTCGAACGATTAATTTCAAATAGTAATAGTAGAACCACTATAATTACTAGTAGTGATAATGTACTAAAATGAATACTGAAAGTGACAATAAAGTTTCAAATAGCAATGTAGACACATTTTCAATGACGCCAACTTGGTGTTATGCCTAAGAGAAAATTCTTTCAACAGTTTTATTATACCACTTATCTGTATACGTTGAAGACGATAAAGTGATAAAATGCGCAATCAAATCGTCCAGAATCTTTTGACTCGCTCTTCGCACAATTCCTCTCACTGAAGATCTTCTTTGCTTTACATTTGTTCTACATTACACTGTCTACAATAAGGACAACTTTTATCCAGCTCATCTTTCTATGTTATCGTTTTAGTTTTTCATACAGTGAAATTTCTATATTTTCGTTTTACTTTTTATTAAAGTTAAATTATCTATGTTATCGCTTTTAGTTTCTGCTGTCTTTCAGTGTTATCCCCCCAACGACGTTTTTCTAGCTTTATGAGTTTAGCTGCTTAATTATAACCCTATTATAGCAAAAGGGCTCTCTCTCTCTCTTTCTCTCTTAGTGCACTGCCTACTGGCAGGTTCATGGTTTGTAACGCCTCTACTCATCTCTAGCTTCTGTTTTTCTCTTCAAGTCCACATGCGAGTGGATCTTTAAATTATTTATAACATTTCTTTTGATATACCATTGTTATTGGGGGATTCTACATATGACGATGTGGGCCCCTATGCCTTCCTCAGCTTCGACTAAGGGGCAGGGGCGACAATAACTGATTAAACAATCCTGTTTACCCATTATAAAAATCAGCAAAAGGGTTATCAAGGCTAAATAGTGTTTCTAGTGAAATAGTCATTTGGCTAATCATTTATTTTACTGCTTCATGATTTGATGGTTAGGCGGTTAATAAATAATCATGTTTCAAATATAAAAAAGAAACATTGAATATTTATTACTTTACCTCTAACTTAATTTTTGTATTTTTTGTTAATTTTTGTTTATTTCTATTTGCATCTGCCAGTGATTTGATGTTGATACTGAAATAAACACATATCTCTCTCTCTCTCTCTCTCTCTCTCTCTCTCTCTCCATATCCCTTAAATTAGTCGTTCTCTATCGTAAACACTACAGTTACATTACTCGCCCTAGGCCAAAATTTAAAACAACTCTTACACAACCTTAGCTTTAAATTCACCCAAATTATATTTCCAAAAATTTTACTTTTTTAAAATTTCATTTACATTTTTTAAAATTTAAATTATACCAATGCAAAAAATTATAATTATATAAATGTTTAGCATATTTTATTTTATTTTAAAATTAAATTTTACCAATGCAAACATTTGACCAGAGCAAAACAACACAAGGCAATACAAGTCAAGACACGACCAATTCTTATGATCGTAGGTCAATTCCAAAATATTTTTTGTAAAGCAATTAAGTTTTAATTGACGTAAAAGGAATAAGTATTGGTTTTACTAGACAGACGTGTGCATAGTGGCTGATAGCAAACTTTTCATTACCATTGTGAAATTGTGATTGAGTATTGCAAATTGAGATTAATGTAATAAGCAGCCAGTCATAACCATAACCTTTCTATCAAAACCTTAAATTATTTTCTAAAGTTAGTTGGTGCATAACTTCCCACAGTGTCTCTCTCTCTTTCTCCCCTTTCTCTCGTTCTCTCATTTTTCATTCCTTTCTCTTTATCTTTTGTCTTTCGTACTTAAAGGTTTGTATGAGGATCCCATATTATAACTTTTTGTATTTTTTTCTACAGGTTCAGATACTTGGTTACAACACAGATCTGTATGGCAACATGACTCAAGCCATTCATTCCACCACTGGTCTCGCCATGATTTCAGTTCTAGTCCAGGTAATCATCAGCAAATCAATCAATCAGACAAACTCAAGTCTATCCCAATACCATAGCCTTAATGTCAATCAATAATATAATCTAAAATAAAGTAAAATTTCTGTGATATTTTAAATAAAAACTGTGAATAGAAATTATCTCTTAGCTAAGCTTTATATAGTAAATAAAACAAAATGTTAAGAGTTGCTGATGCGCACGTATTTGTATTTGCATTTAACCCTCGTTATTTATTTAATCCCCTTCTCCAGTCAGGACTCCTAGTGTCCCAATCCTCTGCAACCGGATGCAATACGAGTGGCACGCTCGATTGCACACTGTCCGGATGGTTGTCCAGGATCCCTTAAATTACGATCCATTCTGTAGCGTCCTTATTATGGTTTTGTACTGAACGAATGACAGGCAAAGAGCTTAGGCTGTTAAGCGAGCGATCAGAAAGAGAAATTATTCGAGTGCTATATTGTTAAAGTGAATACGTGCGGAGAAAATTGTGTTTATGTTCACTAATAAGAGGACTTTTTCACTCTTTCCTCTCTCTTTATGCTTCTGCGTTTTTCTTATTACTTACTTATTTGTGTTTTATCTCTTTCTCTCTTTCTTCCTCTATCTCTCATCCTCTCTCTCTCTCTCTTTGTTTATTAGTTTATTAAGTTATTTATTGCATTAATGTCTTTCTCTCACTTTCAGTGTAGTTATCTGATAATTAAATAACTTCTGTTCTCTGCCTTTAAGTTCACAAATTGATCTCAACTTACAGACAAAAGTCTGAGAGATAATAAGTTCGGTTCAGGATATAAACTGTTGGCGCATGGAACATCATTACTCTACGGAGTAGATTAGCTGACACAGTTGGCTTGCACCATGCACCATGCCTTGTATTAATAAATATGCTGTTATAATGTCGTTTCTTTTTACCGATCTCTAATGCCATAGTTTTTATTTACCGATTTCTAATGTCTTAATTTTTTTCACTGATTTCTAATGTCATAGTTATATACACCGATCTCTAGTGTCATATTTTATATACCACTCTCTATATGCTGTTATATTTTTACCAATAAATATTGTTATAGTTTTCGTTTATCGATTCTTGCTTATATCGACAAGTTCAATCAGCGTATTACTTAAACTATTACATATGATGTTGGTTCAATACAACGATACTTAAATTGCTAGCTTCATTCGATTAAACTATTGTTATATTGATGGCATCGTTTAACGGATATTTTTTCTGAGAAATAACTAATAAGCAACATTTAGGATTAAATTCTGACCAATACGAAGGTACAGGAATTTGTCTTCAATAGCCGCTGTTTCATAGTGGACATTATAACTCACGTCTCTATGGATTCAGATATGGACATTTCAGAGAAATTCAAGGAGTGCAATTTTATCAGAGTTGTTCGATCAAATTTCTACTTTATAGATCAATTGTAATAAATCAGATTAGAGTCATGAAATCAATGGCCTTATTCTACTGAATGCTTTCATCCTGTCTCAATTAATGAGAACAGCCCATGGCTGGCTTTCACAAAAACGGCTAAAGCCAAGATTACGTTAGGTTTCAGCTAGATAGCATGTCAGTGACGGGGAGATCATTGGATTAGAACTCTGCACCTACTGATCCGCTGCGAACAACATGCGAACAAGCTACCAGCTGTAGCCGTAAAATGTACAGAGGCATTAGGCTTAGATAATTAAATATTATTTAAGGAGGGATGAAGTGAGTTTGAATATTTGTAAATTACTGTAATGTGTTTACTTCTGGATAATGAAAATGATGTTTAATGTAAATTTAAATCTGCAGGAAATTTTTCAGTTTAGAATCCAATCTCAATAATATTGTGTAGATTGGGAAGAAGAGCAATCAGGTGTTTGATAACATCACTCTGTATGCGGACAATATTCGACAAAAAGGTTTATAATTTTGTACGAAAGAACTTTAATAATGAAAATTAATCTTTCTATAAATTATGTCAGCGCAAATAAAATTTCAAGGCAATCTAGAAGACTTACTTATTGATCCACGACTCAAATTCCTGCACTAATTAACTAAATTTAAGCACTGCTCAATTGAAGCTGTCATACAAAAACACAGCATAGATTTTATCACACATTTATTTGCAAGGTTCAAATTAATTTTTACTACTTGCCTTAGGTTAATTTCATTGTTTTCATTCATACATGTTTTGAGTGTGTAAAAGTCATTGTTCGGTATTTAATATTTATTGTATTACAAAATCCTTTGTGATGTTTTAAAATTATCGAATAATGGTTGTCATTTTCATAAAATAGAATTACTAGGCTGACTATCAAGAATAGGATTGTTATGCTCATTCGTTCTTTCGTTCGTTCATTCACTCATTCACACATTCATTCACTCATTCACTAATTCAACGACAGCCTGTTTGTTTGATTGATTTACTGATTGATTGGCGCAGGACATCAGCAGAGGATACGTCACTTATCGATCAGCAGTTTGATACCTGACACAGATAACTACGTCACTTACGAGGGTTCCCTGACACAGCCGGGCTGTCAGGAAACTGTCACGTGGATCATCTACAACAAGCCGATCTACATCAGTCAGCGAAATGTACGTTCAACTTTTTCTCTACTTATTGCTCAACGACTGTCTTTGAAGGTTCTCACTTTACATGTAGTTTTAGCAAAATTCATTTTTTATAATTTATTTTTGTTAGTGGAGTGGTTTTGTTTATAGAGAATGATACTTACACTGTACTTGTAGCTGGAGAGACCAAGCATTTCTTCTCGCTCTCCAAGCTTCCAGCAGCCTCCTTTTCTTTATGAACAGATTCATAGGCGGTTAAAAGCTTTTCCCTTTTATCTCTCTTATCCATCCATTGCTCAGGGACTGAGCCCAACATGTGAACCTCTATTCCGCTGGTACCCTTCAAAGGACTGAATTTCCGGTTTACACTGTTTTTGACCCCACATTCATCTAATCGGATCAGATTTCGTATCATAGTTGTATAATAATCGTATAATAATTGTTGCTGTGGACGATTTGTGCATCCTATTTTACCGGGGTATTATAGTTTTTGTGGTATTTTCTACTATGGATTAAACGTCTGACAGAAGAAAAGATTTTTTACAGAGAGATTAGTACGCGATGAAGAAAACAATGCAGATTTTTGAATATTTAATATTTAAAGGAACATGAAAATGCAAAAAAGCATGTTAGCTATTAATTTACATACACTTCTAGATAATAGGCGACATTTAAGCCTAATATAGTGTCAACACTTATATTTGTTATTTGTTATGAATGATATAATTATATATATATAATTACATATATATGCATGTATATATATATATATATATATATATATATATATATATATATATATATAGAGAGAGAGAGAGAGAGAGAGAGAGAGAGAGAAAGAGAGAGAGAGAGAGAGAGAGAGAGAGCGAGCGAGAGAGAGAGAGAGAAAGTTAGAAAAGCCTTAAACTATAACACAGAAATTTACTTCTGCTTCGCTTTCAAAATCGTATCTAAAATTCAAATATCATGTTTATAACTCTGTACCCACATGGAATGTTGATAGTAGAATTATATCAAAGTGGTTGTTGCAATTTATTAACGACGAATTATATCGTAGTTATACTTGCCAAGTATTTACAGCTTATTAATTATATAAGAGTGATAACTGCGTGATATCAACAGTTAATTTTATTATAGTGATAATTACATGTTATCAACAGCTAATTATATCAGTCATTAATGATAAGATAATGATAATTACGTGTTATCAACAGTTACGTCTGCTGCGATCAATCACTCAAGGAGACCCGGCTAATCCTAAGATGTCTCTCGGCAACAGTTTCAGACCAACAGTGCTGACCAATCAGAGAACAGTCAGAACTAACATTAACTTCAACAGTCCGGTACTTGCTATATTTGCTTACTTTTTTCCCTGTAAAAGCTTAAAAAGCTCAAATCCAGTGTTAAAGTCTGTTGCATTTCTCGAAAGCGATATCAATGACGGACGAGGCCAGGATTTGAATCCTTACATACATATATCAGTCGGATATCTTTTCCGATATCGCCACTGTCTCTAACCATTCTTTCTCTACTGCGATTGATTAGTTTAGAGACATATTTGTTTATTCAACTTTCTTTTCATTGCCTTTAAGGATTATGGGATGGCCAGATGTATGCATGGTATGAATGAATCAATCAATCAATTAATGATTAGCATCTAAATCTTCACAGACGTGAGAGAGCAGTGCAACTATATACATTACTGCACCACTTCAAGACTAAAGACGCCTGAATAACACATGACCGAAATGTGCAAAAGCAATGGAAAATATAGATACAACACCGTGTAAGACCATTATCCAAGACACCTTTCCAACTGACGGAATTGCGGCCAAAAAAGATACGTTGGATCTAGCTAAGGAAAGTGGCAAATACTTCAAAGAGAGTATAATGTGGAAGAGATTTTCATGCTTTAGAAACAGACAGATACTGTGTACTCTTTTGTACTCCTGCTTAGTCATCCTTAACGCCAAGGCATCATCGAATACTGGAATGAATTTAATTGGTATTACAAAGTGTAGAGGAATGCTCCAATATTGTCCAATACTCCCAGTATTTTTTCTAAAATTTTAATGTTAGTATATATATCTTTATATAAATTATATATATATATATATATATATATAATATCACACATATATATATTATATATATATCTTATATATATATTATATATAATATTATATATATATATATATTTAAATGTATATATATCATATTCAGTATATACAGTATATATATATATATATATTTATATATAGTTGTATATATAGGCCCTATATATATTAATATATATATATATATATATATATATATATATATTATATTTTTCAGAATCAGAATTGCAACATGGCCAGGCAGAATTTCTACCAAGGTTAACACTTATTTGCTACTAAATGAATACAAAATTCATAAATTTCAGAAGTTTAGCTATGCACTGTGTAGTATGTATTCGATACATTTACTACATGTACTTCGATACATTTACTGTATGTATTCGGTACATTTACTACATGTACTTCGGTACATTTACTGTATGTATTCGGTACATTTACTACATGTACTTCGGTACATTTACTGTATGTATTCGATACATTTAATACATGTACTTCGGTTCATTTTAGTTGAATTCATTGACTCAATGAATGTTTGTACAATCTTGGAAAACTATTCCTTCAAAAAGTCCTTGTCTGATTTTCTAATTGTCACAAGCATGCTAGTCAGACTCACAGTAACTGGGGATCAGTCTCTGGAATACAGACAGAGTTTGAATACGACAAAACTACAAGCCCAGCATTATCACAGCGAATTCTTTGATGCCTGAAGAGAAAGCTGTTTTAAATGTTTAAATTTCTGTTCAATATAAGAATCATCATCATTATCATCATCATCATCATCATCATCGTCATCATCATCATCATCATCATCATCACAATCATCATCATCATCATCTTCCATTGAATCCCAGTCCAACTAGGATCGGGATACAAATGACTGTCTCCAATCCTCTCTGTCCTACATCATATCATCAGTCGATCTCCTAATTGAGACTTTTCCCTTCGTTTAAATTTTTTTATCAATTTCGGGAGCCTAGGCGTTCACCAATCAAATGCCCTTTCAGACGTTGGTACTTGGTATGGATCGTAGTGCTTTAGTCGCCTTCTACGACACGTGCAGTCACCGGTTGGTCACTTCTTCAAACAATCCGGTCATAACACGGGGATTCAATATAAGAATCATAATGTAATATTCTCTAGGTATATTCCCGCTGATTGATACAGAAGAGTGTGGACCAATAATCAAGCACGTTTTGGGACGTTGGACTCCGCTAAGAATGAGTCTAGAAAGACTACTGGATACCACCTCAGAAATGATATTATTTCTATAGGTAAAGGTTGCACAATTTTTTGTGGCACATATGTTTTAGTGGTGGGATGATGGAAGCAACAATTCTATCGAATGTTTGCTCTTTATTGAACGATAGAAGAGGATAGCAGAATATGCTGCTTGGATTGGGCATACGGCACAACATTAGAGAGCGAGAGAGAAAGAGAGAGAGGTTACTTTAGAGAGAGAGAGAGATGAAATAAATATGTAGATAATTGACTAATATTTATTGGTTTATATCGTATGAATGCCAATTGCTATTTTCAGCTAATGTTCTTGAGAACAGATGATACGAGCCTGCAGTGACAGAATTGTAAGCCTTTGTGGCACATCTTTCACATT
The DNA here is from genome assembly GCA_905160935.1 of Enchytraeus crypticus. Classification (NCBI taxonomy): domain Eukaryota; kingdom Metazoa; phylum Annelida; class Clitellata; order Enchytraeida; family Enchytraeidae; genus Enchytraeus; species Enchytraeus crypticus. The sequence continues at coordinate 960,015 of CAJHZI010000533.1, read as the reverse complement.
TCGAAAGAACATTTCACGTGTTAAATGTCATAAGTATTGCAGCACTTAATTTCATTTGCGTCATTTATAACATAAATAAATATTTGCATTCAATACAATATTAAATAAAAACTTGTGGAGTAGTTTAAATCATTGAGAGACCTCAAACAGTAGCCTATCTTTGCACAAAGTTCACAGAAAATAGGGGCCGAACTAAGAGCATTAAATGCGTAATTTTGGATTCAGTAACACATTGATACTAATAGGGTAAATTTCAACCATTTAACAACATTAGATTTATCGAATCGATATAAATTGTGAGCCAAAGACAACATTTTTAGTTTTGTTGATCGTGGTTGTATTTAAGATAACACAATATTCGTTCCTATAGAAACATCAGTGACAGGAAAGCCCTAACGTTGTCACTCCATCGCGATAACTAATTCGCTGAGTCTCGTTTAAATGAAAATATAATTTTTTTTCTTTTGCAGTTCGCTAACTTTGAACAAGTACTCTGGAAAAGATTTGAAATTTACTAAAAAACTAATAACATCAACCAAAAATAATAAAAGTAACAATTAAAATTCAAAATAATTATAATCAAATGTTAACCTTGTTAAATACTCGACCACGGATCAGTAGGTGCGGGGTTCAAATCCTGGGTTCGCCCGTCACTGACATCGCTTTCTAGTGTGGAAACTGACGTTAACCTTAGCTTTACCAGCTTTTTTGACACAAGGAAATTAAGTTAATCATGGGATAAAATTGGTAGAAACTAATATCAATTCGAAACATAGAATACGTGCTTATTATATCTTTCTGTTTTAAAGTCTTTCAATTCAAAATCTAACGTTTTTAAGAATTCGATTTCTAAACTTAACAATTTTCCTTAATGCTTCAGATGCTTTTTTTAGTGCATTAGTTGTCTCTTGGGTACATATGTTGTCTATTCGCAATCTTACAAGTGTTTACGATAAATATTGTATACACTTGATTAGACCGTTAGAGAGTGTCATAGTTTCAGAATATAATATACACGTAGATTAGTATCATATGTAGATTGCAAGTAGACATTCTGTGTAAGTGTAACTTTTGATTTATATGTTCGCATGATTACTATCTTTGTATTGTTAGTGAATTCAATTGATTTTCTAACCACTTGCATAAATACATTTACTGTATTAATAAAATAAAATAATAAATTAGCAGTCTAATTGTTTCATTGAATTATTTAATTAAACTCACATAATAAAATTGACTACCTGAATATTGGCTTTACTTAAATTTTTAAAAGTGTATTAAAGTTAAAAATAATAAACCAAACTTCTTCTTCTCTCTCTCTCTTTCTCTCTCTCTCTCTCTCTCTCTCTCTCTCTCAGTGCACTGGCTACTGGAGGGTCAATGGTTTATTTCTTCACTCTTCTCTGTCCTCTGTTTTCCTCTTTATGTTCATATATGAGTGGATATTTCAGTTAAATCTGCTAACATCCTTAATCTCGGTCTTCCTCTGTTTCCTTTTTCTTCCATTCTACGTGTACCTTCTATGCCATTTTTAGTAAAATTTTAGAATGTATCCTATACAGTTCTTCCTATATCATAATATATTTGTCAACTTCCTATCTGAAAAACACTTTCCAGAACTTCTTCGTTTAAAACTTTTTGAGTCAAGCTGCTTTTAAATACTTCTCCTAGCTTCTTATATATAATAAGTTCCTCTTTCTTTCTCCCCCCCCCCCTCTCTGTCTCTCTTTGTCTCCCTGTTTCTCTTTCTTATACATGTATATAATTCTGAGCATTTTACAATTTTCTACCTTAAAACTCCGATGCAGACGTGATCAATCAAATCTACCCATATTTTTTGTACTGAAATTAATTAAAACATTTATTGAGTGGCACATACTAGCTGGGTGGTCGAATTAATGGGACGCTACGCATGTCAGAGATGAAAGAGGCCACATGTTCGAATCACAGCCGTATCGCATCTAACGGTATCCCTTGTAATACGGAACATACTAAGCTTTTATAACTTTATCTGTTTATTTCTTTCTCTCTCTCTCTATATCTCTCTCTCTCTTTCTCTCTCTCTCTCGCTTTCGCTATGGTTTCCTGCTAAACTTCAGGTACGTGGTACTCATTCTTTCTCGCTAGCTTTTTCACGTTCCTTAAATATTACTACGTCGGATTAATCCCACCGATTTAATCCCTAATTTCACAATAAGTTATGTCACATCTTATCGTAGCCTATAGCTTGAACATATGACTTCTAAGGTTCTTTCCCTTTGACTACTTCAATTCATGCTCAGGCGTCTTTTACGGCACTTGTAGTTTACGGTTGGTCTATTCTTCAGTTTCTTGGAATTAGACGGGGAAATTCTAGCTGGAGTCTATTAATTGACAAAATTTAAACTGGAGAAAAAAATCATTGGAAGGATATTCGGCATGCACTAATCGTCAAATTATGAGTTATCAGCAACCAACATCTCACAGTCAAACTTAATCGACATTTCTATACTAAATCATCACAAACAAGAATCATAGGCAGGCACCGATGATCAGATTACATTTCATTTTAATGCCAAAACACAAATCTAAAAATAAAAGTAACAATGTCATTGTAACTCAAATTAGTAAGCTCTCTCTCTCTCTATCTCTCTCTCTCTCTATAATGTTCTGCAAAGTGGCAGATCCAAGGTATATAGTCCTACTCAGATGCTGAATTCAGACTCAACAAAGAGCACTCCGTCGATTATGCAATTAATTCCTTCACAAACGGTTTTGCATAACTTAGTGCAGCCTACTGCTTGGGAATAGCATAGCTTCTGAGGTAATTTCCCGTTGCTTTCCTTAGTTCTTGCTCTGTCGCCTCTTAAGACAAGTGCAGTTTATGTTTGAGCTTTTCTTCAGTGCTCAGGATACAACACAGGAAATTCGCAAGATAACGTCATTAAATTTAAAAAAATATGAAAAAGGCAACTAATCAAAGCGGTTCAAAGCGGTAAATTGTTCTTAAGGCTTACTGAATAGTCTAAAGCCGAGATAGCAGACTATATTTCTAGTGTTGCATAGATGAATATAATAAAACATATTACTTGGCAATATTTACAAAAAGTCTGTAAATAGAAGTATCGGGCCATTTCAGACACAATAACATCTGTCAAAATTAATCGTCAAAAGTTTACAAAATGGACGTTAAACTCCCGTGTTGATTACAAGCTGTTCAACGAAGCGTTTGAAGAAACCATATTCCACGTCTACATTCATTCTACAATAATTGCGTTAACTTCAGTTCTTGAAAATTAAAATACTATTAAGCAGCGGTACAAATTGCTGTACAAGAAGAGGCACAAAGAGCTGTACAAGCAGTGATACAAACAGCTGTACAAGTATAGGTACAAGCAGCTCTAGATGCAGAGGTACAAACAGCTGTAAAAACAGAGGTGTAAGCAGAGGTACGAACAGATGTACAAACACCTGTACAAACACCTGTACAAACAGCTATACAAGCAGAGGTACTTGCAGTGGTATAAGCAGAGGTGCAAGCAGAGGTACAAACAGCGGTACAAGCAGCTGTAAAAGTAGAGACACCAGTAACGGTACAAGCAGAGGTACAAACAGCTGTATAAGTAGAAGTACAAACAGAGGAACAAGCATAAGCTAAAAAAGCTACTGTTAATGTCATTTTCCTCACTCGAAAGCGATGTTAGTGACGAGTGAACCCAGGATTTGAACCATGCATATACTGATCGGCGGTCGAATATCTTACTGACATCGCCTGTGGCGATGTCGTAAATTCACATCATACGAGGGCCGTTCTTGTCGTATCAGGTCAATAAAAACTTAAATGTTAACTTTTTATAAAAACGAAATTATGGTTGAGATGTGAAAAATGTAGGCTGAAACTTCGTAATGTATCGCGTCTTAATGTGGGTCTCAAAGAAGCATTTGATGCTCTGTGACCCAGCACTACTATTCTCTCTCTCTTCCCTCTCTCTCACGTCGCCACTGGCTGGAGCCAGTGGCGACATCGGTAAGATACTCGACCGCGGAGCAGTATGTGCGGGGCTCAAATCCTGGGCTCGCCCGTAACTGACATCGCTTCCTAGTGAGAAAACTGACGCTAACCTTAGCTTTACCAGCTTTTTCCTACCTTTCGCATTCTACCTTTAGAAGGTAGAATGGAATGAAAAAGAGGCAAAGGCAGGCCGAGATTAGGTACGTTAGATGATTTAAAGACCCACTCATTACTACGCTATGTTAAATCGATATTATGCCTGGTAAAAAATACCTCGCGCCATTTTTTTTAGGCTAGTACAGATTACTATTGAAAACTGTTGGCCAATTTTACTATTTTGACTTAAAAGTAACGAAAAGGTACTGAGCTCATGTATATATCGTGCAGAAAAATTTAAAGCGAAGTCATAATTATTAACTACAATTGTGTTAAAGGTACATTTCTGCGTATCTTTACAAATACAATAATCAAATAACCTTTTGTGGAAGCATAACATTTGATATCGCTATGAAGAATTTTAATTAACACAATTTAAAAATTTTAAACACTAATAAAAGCAACCAAAATCAGAAAAAAATAATAAAAACTCTAAGGCAAATAGAACTTCTTGTGCAACAAATTTCACCACACTACTTTTGCTAAAAACAAAATATTGATTCATAAAATATCAAAAATCGTCCTTGAAAAAGTTATAGCAAACAAATATACATGGCTCAAGTTAAAGCAAAACATTCCCGCAGAAAGTTACAATCAAACAGCTTTAGTACAGGGTTGCAGGCATATTGCACACAAGATTTTTTGAGGATTGGGGGGTTCGACCCCATGATAGATGTGTGACCCCCTGACTAAAGTACTTCAAGAGGGTTCGGCTTTAAACCCTCTATATATAATGGTTTTACTGACACCCCTGACATATCTTCGACGCCCACCCTAGGACCACTTTAACAAAGCCAATCCTGATTACACACACAAACACACACATAGTGAAAACATACCCGCATATGCGTGTACATTGAAAATATTCAAGCACTTAACATTTTCAGTTTATCGCAAAAATCACATCGTCTGTTTTAGCTAATTCATATCATAACTACGTGCTGGATAAAAACTGCGCAACGAAATCAATAAAATACTGAAAGTACGACAAAGTACAATACCCTACGACCAATGATCTTAGTGATAACTTTAAAATAGTAGTATATGCATGAAATAGCGCAAATAAACCTTAAAAATGTAGAAATCTATCGATGTTAACAACTGAAGGTAGTTGTCAAATAAACATAATGTATTAAAATGAAGGTGTAGCTCTAAGATGAAGGTGTAGCTCTTACACATTGGCAATAAGCATCAGCATTTGGGCAATATAAAACAATTTTGAAACCTCTAATTCAATTAAGCTTTAAAATAGTGGGACTAAAGGGCTAAAGAGAAGCCCAAAGAGCTTCTCTTCAAAACGTCGAACCCCACCATTGCCGTAGTTAGCCAACTGACCGACCAGACCAGACATATCGTCATTTGATTATATGATGAATGGGATATCAATCAATCTTGACCATTAAAATGTATATTTAATTTTTTTCATTGAACCTTACTATTATTTACTAATTGTCTTCTATGCTACAGAATACTGTAGAACCTATGGCAACCATACACATTAATTACTGCACATAAAAGAAGATAAAACATAGTTCCATAAATTTAAAGCAAAAGATAGTCTACTTAACCTTAGTCTTAAGGTAATACAAAATCAAGTGGAATAAATGAATATTGAGCTAATTATCAAACTAAACATAGTTGACTTAAAGTCGAAAAAGAAATAGAGGTACGTATAGTGCCGGGTAAATATTATTTATTCATTTATTGATCTAAAGCAATACGAACTTTCAATAATAGATTTATTAACCGTCAGGAATAGGTTATATAGTGCAGGCAGATAATTATGTGTAAATTGAAATAAGAATAATAGTACAGTTAAAATTGATATCTGACAATTTCAGCAAAGATAAATCTTTAAATAATGGAGAGGTATGTGATAATTAGTCAACTTTGTTAATAATTCTAATGGCTCAAATTTACTTTCATAGCAGCTATAAAAAAAGGCTAAAGCTAAGGTTAACGTCAGTTACAAACTTTACCGAATTGTTGCTTTCTTGGCTGTATATCGTTTAGAAATGAACGTTAAACAGCGACTGATACTGATTCAGGTAACAATGGCAGCGATGGATCAAATTGGCAAGTTCTCCGACTGCATATCAGTAGGTGCAACGTTCAAATCTCATGCTCTCTTCGATACTGACATTCTTTCTTGCCAAGAAAATGACATTGAGCTTGGCTTTATTTTTAACATTTACTTATTAATACAAAGTTCTTTTCTTTCGTAGAAGATCTGTCAGGGGAATTCTACAAAACACCAATATCTGATAAGATCTATGAAATACTTATTAAGTACATATTAATCAGGATAAAAGCTAGGGGTACAAATCATTAATTTAGTTAGTTAATTGTTAAACATAGTTAATTTAATTGTTCCATTAGATAGACATAGATATTTTAAAACTAAGATCATATGCTCATTGTAACTTTTCAGAACCATACAGCCTCACTCAAACTACTCAAGTACATTTATGATAGGATTAGTACAATCCTCTCTTTCTCTTAGTGCACTGCCTACTGGCAGGTCCATGGTATATAACGCCTCCACTCTTCTCTGTCTTCCGCCTTCCTCTTCATAGTACAATCCTATTAAGCTTTAATTACCAGAAGCACACAATAGGTTCGTACTGCGCACAGAATGAGAGTCGAACAATCGACTAAGGCGAAGAAGCGTATACAATTCAGATATTACAATTGTAATATATAGATTTTAAGGCACGTTTATAATTTACAATTGTCAGGTCTTTAAATGTTCTACGTAAATCACTGTTTGTTCTTCTTTGAGAACGACGGTAGACGTAACCCTCTCTTCTTTTTCTTTTCTTTCGTAGAAGATCTGTCAGGGGAATTCTACAAAACACCAATATCTGATAAGATCTATTTCCTTCAAGAATACAGTGAGAGGACCTAAGTACATATACGTGCATGTAGTGCAGAACTGAAAAACACTTGAATAAAATATTGTTTTGCTAAATTCCATTGCAATTCTAATAATATGAAACCAATTGGGTAACAAGGAACCAATTTGACAAATAAATAAAGTTTCTTACTTCTAAGTATGCATTTCAAAATATTACTCTGCAACTTATGCACTTCTAAAATTACAATTGTCTGCATACTATATATAAGGTTTGGCCCATAAACTAATTTCTAATCAACAACGCAGAAGTAAAACCGTCTTACATAATTTTAGGGAAATTAATTTAAAAGACAGAGCTTACCGTGCTGTAAGCTCCGGGACCACTGAAGAATATAATATACCAGTCCTTAACTGCTCGTTTCTTGAGAGGCGACTGAGCAAGAACTGAGGAAGGCAAATGGACATCACCTCGGAAAGCCATATCCCCAAGATATAGGCTACATAAGGTATGGATAGGGCATAACCTTTGTGAAGGAAATAACTCTCTAATCGATTGAGTTTTCGTATGGAGCGTTTAATCATAATATGAATAGGAATATTTATTCTGGACCCGTCAATTTACAGAAAACTAGAGAGAGAGAGAGAAGAGTGAGACAGAGAGAGAGGGAGAGAGAGACGGACAGAGCTATTAATTAAATTTTTTGATAAAGTCAGAATTAATCGATGTATCACTGATATTTCAATTGATTAATTGACTACTTGCTGGATTCTTACCTCTTTACTGCTTCTATTATCAAGAGTGGCTGAACGATCCACGCCAACGTCGAGCAGGGCCATTCGATTGTCTGTCAAACATATAGTATTAATAGAATAAACTAAAATAGTTCGAACAAAATTAAAGAATACTAAAAGCCCAACTTTTCTATTAGATACATTTATCTTTAGAACCCATAAATTCTATGTGTCCAAGTCAATAAATTGCGAGATAGAGTCCAATCACGGATTTGAGTCCAAAAATTTAAGAAAGTCCAAGAACCGGACCGGAAGTCCTGGATAGAGTACTAGATGCACAAACAAAGCTCTGATTTACTGCCTCTAGCATTATTTAAATACCGACCGGAATGTTAGAAAAACTAAAGGACACAGCAAAAAATGAAAGAACAATCAAATCCGAGATTTGCTAGTATTAAATATGTTTATATCTAAACCAAAAAAATTATTTGCCAAAGTAAAATACTTTAAAGTAGAAAGTTAGAAACTCATCATGAGGGTTTTCTTGATACCACTAAACTGATAACGAAGGTTTTAGTGATACCACTAAACTGATAATAAGGTTTTTTTTATACCACTACATTGATAATAAGGGTTTAATTGATACCGCTATTATCTAGGTTTTGTGCTGACAGAGCCACTCGTGGTTGAGGTTGGGTTGATAGCGTTGGTTTACCTGAACTCGCTCTTATTTCTGGTTCCATAATATCCGTTGCGCTGCTCTGCAACTGCTGCTTCGTGTAGGCTGCATTGAAAAATATGATTTCCCGTAATTATACTCGTAGTACTTAAACTCAAGTAAATACCAATTAAACAGGGCAAGTTTAAATTATAAAAATATGGCTATTAATTAGAAATTAAATTCACAAACGTTATTTTATCTCATAGAGCGTTTTGTGAAGGGTAAACGCGTTAATCAATAGAGTGATTTTGATGGAGAGTGAAAACAGCGTACGTAGGGGAATACTAGAGAGAAAGAATAATTTTCACTGTAAGTATGTAACTTATTAATGGCACTTCTTCTGCAGCTTATCTTTATAACGTGTATGTATGAAAGGTGCCTCGTTTGACCAATATACCTGAATTAAACTAATAAATTAAAATATAAATATATTTAACCGTATTGAGGAAGGCAACGGAAAACCACATAGAAAGCCATACTTTTCCCAATCATTTGAGACAGTCTATTCGTATCCCGACCCTGGTTAAACTGGGATTCAAGGGAAGATGATGATGATGATGTTAGATACCAATAATACTTATACTAACGAAATGTTATTCTCATTATTCTATGTAACATTGATCACGTACACTGAAGCTGATTCTCCACAGGGCTCATTCTGGCGGGCTTGGCGGGGGGTGTAGTAGCTCTCACAGGAGACAGGGGAAACCTCTCGGTGAGAAACTCCGGCTCACTCTCAGCGTACTTACCTAATTAAGTAATCAATCAATCAATCAGTCAATCAATCAATCAATTACTTAATCTATCAATCAATCAATCAAACAAACAATCAATCAATCAATCAACTAATCAACCAATCAATTACTCAATCTATGGATCAATCAAACGATCAATCAATCAATCAACCAATTAATTCACCGATCAATTGATAAATTAATTAATCAAGTAATCAATCAATCTTTCAATCAAACATTCAATCAATTCATCAATTTATAAATTAAATAATCTAACAGTGAATTTCTCACCATCTGGATGGCCGAATTAGTAACATGCTTGCTTCTTTACAGCAGAATTGTACCTCAGTTCTAATCAGAGCCAGAGTCGACAATTAGATTTTGCAATATAGACTATTAAGACCATACGAGATTCTTTCATTTAAAATGAAGAGTTTAAAACAAAAGTTTCATTAAAAAAGATGTTTTCTTGTACTGCCACTGTGAAACACAGAGTCAGTATTTTGTTTCTTTTGAGGTTCTGTAAGTTAACAGAAGTTGGCAATGGTTAGAGTCAAAGTTCAATTGAATTGAACTTGAAATTGAAAAGCTCAGTTGAATTGCTTTATATATTTATACTGGAACTTCGTAAAACTACTTAAAACTTGAAATTAAATTGAATTAATTTTAATTAGAGATTAAAGTCTAACTGAAAATTAGATATTACCGTAGGGTTTCTTAGATTTTTTCTGTACGTCTCTCTTGTACTTCTCCAGGTCCTCCTGAGTGACGTTGTCGAATGGATTGCTCAGCGCGTACTTCTTGTAGAAGAGCGCGTCGCGCTGATGCTCGCGCTGTATCACGCCGCGTGACGCCGCCGTGACTCGCACGTTAGTGCCGCCGTTAATTAACTGCCCTTCCTTCAATCAATGAATGAATTAATAAATGAATGAATGAGTGAATGGATGGATGGATGAATGGATGAATAAATGGATGGATGGATTTATGGATGGATGGATGGATGGATGGAGGGATGGATGCATAGATAGATGGATAGATGAATGAATGAAAGAATGAATGAAAGAATTAATGAAAGAATTAATGAATGAAGGAACGAAAGAACGACGATCGAATCAATTTAATACTCTGTCCAAGTTCAATCGACCAAGCATAATTCAAAAAGGCATAGACATATCGAGGCAAAAGTTTTAACTTATAACTGAAAAAGTTAACGACTGATAACAAATTTGGTGCAACTCTCTTCCAAGAGGTGTAAAGCAACATTCTCGAATTAATTCGCTTGAATCATTTTTTTTATTTTGAATTTTCTATTTTGAGATTATAAGGCAAAGCTCATTTGGTAAGCTTGTTAATGCGAGATTCAAAGATAAGGTCCTAATACTCAAACCGAAGAGAGAATTATTAACGTAATAATCAATCACTAAAATATATATACTGGGTTGAGCCGGTTGCTTATCGGCATGTTGTTCGACAGTGGATCAGTAAGGTGCAGGATACATATCCAGTGATCAACCTGTCAGTGACATGCTATCTAGCAGGAAGTTAAAGTTAAGTGTGTCTTTAGCTTTTATAGTATGCATGTACTAATTTAGTTGAGATGTTTTACCCTGATTGCTATCACGAGAGAGGGCCAGTCATTTTGTCAGATGTTCAAATATGCATGTAGTTCTAATAAAATAAGAACTTAGCGGTCAACCTTGCGAAAACTGTAGCCATGATTTCAAGATATATATTTAAAATATTTTCAATTTTGACACTTGTAAAGTGCATAAATAGTAACTGAATACATTCAAAAATATAGCAAAAATTAATTTTGCTATATTTTCATCTCCCTCTATTTGATATGAACTATAGCATCTATAAGTCTTCTTCTAGTGCAATGCCTAAAGGCTGGTCCATGGCATATAGCTCTTCCAACTAATTCTATCCTCAGCCTTCCATTTCATCTCATTGTATAAATTTGTTATCAAATCATCTAACATTCCATGTTTTGGTCTTCCTCTAACTCTTTTCCCTTACATCTTCCTTCTATTAGAACTTTAGCAAACCATTCCATTTTTAATATGCCCTATCAGGGTTTTCTTTCTATTCCTTTTCACCACTTTTATTAACTGTTTATCTGTACCGAAGCGTTAAAGAACTTCGTCATTTTACATCATCCGTGATGGTGAAGACCAAATACGTGAAGTTTCTTACCTGTTCCAATCGCTTATTATTCAATGTAATCTTTACATCCCTGTGATTCATAGACACTCTCATAACCTTTGTCTTTTTTATATTACTCTTTTTGCGTGATTTCAAAGCTATCTTTCGGACCATCAATAACCCTTTACAATCCTGCTTCAATACTAGCAAGGATACCTCGCTTTCATTCTCTCTCTCTCTCTCTCTCTCTCTCTCTCTGGCTATATTAATTATACTTAGAAATGAAACACGAGAATTCTATTATCAGAGACAAACCTTAAGTAGCCTAGCTTCCTCCCAAGTGACGCCCTCTAGAACCGTCGACTGGGGACCTGCTGTTATAGTGTCATCAAAGTATTCCTTGCGAATCTGCCATGCGATCAATCATAATAACAAAATCATAATAACAAAATCATAATTACATAATTTTAAAAGTTGCTGCATTCCACGGAAAAAATTATTTAAAATGAGTCTATATTTTGTTTTGTGCATTCAATACGCGTATATAAAAGTTAAAATGATAGATTTATTAACAAATGATACATCAGTGTATTGTTAGAGGATTATCTTGCAGAATATCTATGACGGTAGCTCGCGTGTGTAGAGTCGTCTTCAATAGTAGTCTGTGCTTCTGAACCTTAACGTTAAACACAAGGCAACCTTTATAATAGTGTTACATTTATATAATGACATTTTTAAAATAACACATTAATAATAAGTGAATTACTCTTTTAGAATGCATCAACAAAATTCAGTATTTACTACACATATTGACTGTCCAAACACTTGAAGATTGCATGTATAAATTTAGTCGAACTTGAGAGAATGACTTGTCCAATAATTATCTTAAAGCTATGCTGTAAAGCTCTGGTGTATTTAATAAATTTATTGTATATTGTGCTTGTCATATGCTACAGTACGCGCCACAAAAAACGGCACATCTTCAGTGAAACTAGTAAGTTTTATATAGTAAAGCAAATTATTTTATTGAATATATTAAATTAAGTAATTAAAGGTTATTATTTAATTATATTGATTAAATTACTAAATGCTAAATGTATTACGATATAGGCAGAAGAGTTGGATAGGACATAGTCTAAGCGGAGAAAGTCTATTAAAGGAGATCATAGAAGGCAGAATGAAAGGAAATAGAGGCAGATGCAGGCCGAAATTAGGAGTGTTTGATGATTTAAAGATCCACTCATATGTAGACTTGAAGAGGAAAGATGAAGACAGAGTGGAGGAGTTTCGTAGGCTTACCATGGATCTGCCTGTAGGCAGTGCACTAAGAGAGAGAAAGAGAGAGAGATTGATTAAATTAATTACTTAATTTAATACGATATAAATTATTCTAGTTTATTTTTAAATTAAGTAATTATATTCTTGGTGAATTTAAAAAATCTCAGAAATTCACAGTTATTGAATAATATCACACTTTTTATTTTCCAGTATTTTTATTTTAAAGATCAATAAAATATACTATGATAAGGAAAACAGAAAACAATAAAAGAAATATATCAAAAGCAAAGAGAATGAAAATATATAGCAAGGACAAACAATAAAGACTAAATTTAATTAGCACTTTAGTATTAATCAAACATTTTTTTATAATAGCATATAGTTCATAATACTAATTATACAATAAGTTGTTTGCTAGGGTTCAAATGCTGCTAGACCCTCTTTGAGAAAACACACGAGTAAACCGACGTTAAATTCATCTTTACAACTCTATACCCAACTATGGAATATCACGATTAGCCAAGCACTGCAGTACAAATACTGAAACACATTTTATTTTGTCTCTTAAAATGCCTGGTTAGCACTAAACTCTTTTACTTTGTCTCTTAGTTCATTAGAATTAAATCCCTGGTTAGTACTAACCTCTTATACTTTGTCACTAAGTTCATTAGAATTAAATCCCTGGTTAGTACTAACCTCTTATACTTTGTCACTAAGTTCATTAGAATTAAATCCCTGGTTAGTACTAACCTCTTTTACTTTGTCTCTTAGTTCATGCGGGTTGGCTCCCTGGGGTGCAAACTGATTGAGGTTCTTCATGGAGGTGGAGCGTTGGGTCTGTTTGCTAGATAGGGCATCCGATGAAACCCACTAAACAAACACATATTATGACATTAAACTAATAAATAACTGCTATTGTTCGTTTGTGTCCGTAACATAGAAGAATAGAATAAACGTAAACTGCAAATGTATTAAGGAGTGGCTAAGCAATAACTGAGGAAGGCAAAGGGGAACCATCTCAGAAGCCAGAGTTCCCAAGCTATAGGCTACATGAAGGAGTGAAAATGGAATAGCCTTGGTGCAGGGATTAACTTGTTGATCAATAGAGAGCTGTTAATACAAGGTGGCAACGGATTGTAAGTCCTTGGACCATATACTTACATGCAGCAGCTCACTACAGAGAAATCTAGAGAGAGGGACTATAACATAAATATTTTAACTAATATTTTCATCATCTCCGTTCAATAGTAAACATAGAATTACTTTCGCTTGACTGAGGATCGAACTCATAAAGACAACACTTAATGAGACAAATAACTCGATAAAGATATTAGCTCCAAATGTTAAATACAAAAAAATTTCGATGAAAAATGAACCATGGGGATCTACAAAGTATTATTGACGTTGCCATTGAGCGGTAATTAAATGATTGATAATACTTTAAATAAACAAGTGATTTACCCTATAAATCTTTTTGGGTTTTCCCTTCAGACTGCCAATGTTAGAATAATCAACGGTATCAGCGTCCGTCTCTTCCTTCCAGTAGACATTGGGACTGATCACGTGATCTGGCTGTCGTCTTCGCATTAACAGCTGGTTCAGAGGTGTTCTAGAAATTAACAGCAATCAGTTAACAGGTGATTCAACAATGTTCTAAAACATTGACAGTTAATTCAACGGTATTCTACCAATTCATGTCCAACTGGCTCAACTGTGATCTAAGATACTAACAGTTGATTCAGCCTTGCTCTGTTATATTCTTTAACAGCTGAATCAACGGCGGTTAACTTAAACCTTTCACAGCTTGTTCAGCGACTATGTAATAACCATTAACAGACCGTTCGACAGCGTTATATCAATTCGGTACGTTTTTGAACATCTTTTTGTTGATACAGAGTGCATGTGATATAAGTGTTTTCTCTTCGAAATAAACAATAATTCAGATTGATGTATGCTGCAACCTTAGAGTCCTTACTGGCTACTGAACCCAGAATCTACTGTCAGTCGAGACTATGATCGTGAAATGGGGGAGGGGGGCTACAGAAAAGGGCTTGATTACAATAACAGGAGGCACAATGTGATGGACACAAAGCACTTTTACAGCTTATATGTACCAGGGGTTTAAAGTTCGGGGACTGATCATCGCATGTATGGGGGGTTTAGCCTCTATAGCCTCCTAGTTTCGTATCTGCCTCTTGTTTCACAGGCTGGCTATTACTGACCGCTGAATCATTGACTTCTCTAATTATTTTATTATCTGGATTTTGGAATTTGCACAGTCTTTGGACCTTCTTTCTGCTCGCCGGCTTGATTTTGTCTCAATAGTGCTCGATGCTGTCATTGATGACTGTAGCACTCTAATTGTTATTATTATTATTATTATTATTATTATTATTATTATTATTATTGTTGTTATAATGCATATTATAGGAGTCTATATGACTGAATGAAGTCACTTACGCAATCCCATTTGATCGTTCATCCAGTGACGACATCCTGCCGCGTGAAGAGTCTGCCACACTCACCGAGCGCTGCATGTGAGGAAGAGAATCCTTGTAGTTATATCCGGTGTAGTAACCCTGCAATACAAAGTAAACGGTTAAATACTCATTATTATTCATGATATCATATATCATTTATACATGGCAGGAGCCACTGGCGATGTCGTTAAGACATTCGACCGGGGATCAATATGTGCTGGGATCAAATCCTGGGCTCACCCGTCACTGACATCGCTTTCTAGTTAGAAAACGGACTTAACATTAGCCTTATAATAGCTTTTTACCATTGCTGAAACATTTTAAAGCAAGTTTGAATCGTTAAGCAGTTAAATTAAGTAACCATTTATCAGTCACGTGAATGTTCGTGATGTTACTCTCCCCTCAGCTCCTTCGTATAGAACCCACTAGAGTTCAGCATCTTTCATTTAAAAATCTCATGCTCTAAATTTTGGCGCTCTACATATTGAGCTATCGAGACAAATCCTATCACAAGATAGTCTATCCAACGATTAATGACTACTGGATACGTTTAAAATAAAGAAATCAATCTTTACATAATGCAATAGCTGCAGGGCTGCAGATGTATATGACTGGGTTAATAGTATTCAATCCTATGACACTTTGAATCGAAACTACAGAAGCATCTCGTCCAATAGTGTTCACTGAATCAGTAAACAATGGAAGTGTCCTACACATCCAATTAGTAGACCTAATCAAGTTAAAATTAATATTTTTGCTGGGCCGGATTAACTTCTACTAAAGTTATATTTTTGATTATATCGGTGTAATTACAGAAATGGTATACATAAATTTCCACACATGTAAGATATATATTAACAATTAATTAATCTTATATCAATATTATTAGTTACAAACCTGAATAAACGGTATTAATTTTATATTTCTAGCTATAATATTTATCCAAACCTGAATGTCAAGCTTCCTCATCAACCCTTCAAACTCCACCTCCCCGTAGCCCCAGCGATTAACCACGCCCATTGGTTCTTCCCTTTGTAGACTGTAGGCAGCCTGTAGCAATTCTTGGCTGGGCAGAAATAGATTCTCGGCGCCTACTGATAACAGATTGACCTGAGAGTACAAAGAAAGTGAATTATTTCCATTGATTATTTAATTAAATTATAATAATAAAGTTTTAAAGTACGTTTCCTCATACAGGTTTGATGTCATAGACGCCACATGCAACAGTAAAGTTTTGAACAATAAAATTATTTAGAGACCCTTTACAGTTCATACAACAAATGTCACATTACAAAATCGTTAAGTATAGTTAATCTCTGTGACCATACAATAAAATGAAAGTGAAAAAAAGCCGAAGAAAAAGCGAAGAAAGAAGACAAAAGAGAAAAAAAGAAAATGAAAGGAAAAAGAAAAAGACAAACGAAACTAGATAAGGAGAAAAAAGATCAAAATTACGGTCAAAAGCATCGACAAATTTATTTAACGGAAGAGAACCAAGAGATAAAAATACTGCAAACCCATCAGTCAAGAAAGAAATACGCGCTATCAGATATGAAGCAGATTCAAATTTCACGTCATTGCTAGAAGAGAAACAAACGTTAAACTGTGAAACACAACGATTTGATATTTGAATGAAAACACTATGATAAATAATTACCTAAAGTATTTTAAATTGATGACCAACATGATGAAACTGACTTCTATCTCGTAGAAAGCTTGTTCTCATATAGAGCTTGTTGAGCTAATGTTTACGTCAGTTTACTCACTCGAAAGAGATGTCTGTGACAGGCGAGCCCAGGATTTTGAATCCCGCACATACTGATCCGCGGTCGAGTATCTTACCGACATAGTGCACAACTTGTGTAGGCCTACAATCTATGTAGGCAATAGATGTTGTTATGATATAGTGCACAATTTATGTACAATTATGTTTAGTGGTGGTTATGATATGTTGTATATCCTGTGTACAACCTGTTTATACATGTAGATATATGATATATATATACATGCAGATATATGATATAGTGCATAACCTGTGTATAGCGGTCGTTATTATATAGTGTACAACCGTTGTACAGAGGTTTATACGATACAGTGAACAACCAGTGCATAGAGGTTGTCATGATATAGTGTACAACCTAAATACATTGTACAACCAGAGTACAGAGGTTTATATGATGCAGTGTACAACCTGAGTACATTGTACAACAGATGTACAGAGGTTTACATGATGTGTACAACCTATGTACATTGTACAGCCGGTGTACAGAGGATTATATGATGCAGTGTACAACCTGTGTACAGTGTACAACCTGTGTGTCAGTGGCAGTGATGACGTCACTAGCTAACTTGTACGTCTCTTCTACAGTATCTCCAACAACAACCACTCCACACCCTCTCAAGAACAGTACCTGGACACCAATCAATTACTTAATCAATCAAGCAAACAATCAATCATTAAACCAATTAATCAATCAATAAATCATCAATCAATCAATAAATAATTAATCCAAACAATCTACTGATTGATCGACCTAGAAATACTTGGTTCAACATGATCAACACAGATTTGAAAACTATGAACGTTTCATGGGAAGATGCTGTGAGGGTTGTTAAAGACTGAAAAGAATGGAGGAATGTTGCCGCCCAATGTTCTCTTCAAAACGAAATGAACTAATGAATGACTGATCGATCGATCTATCGATTGTTTATTGACAACATATTGATAATATTGACATATCCCTTAATTATTAAATACATTGATTGTCATCAGAAAACTTACGATATCCTCTTTGCCGGCACAATCTCAACAATAATAATAACAGTAACAATAATTATAGTGAAAATATCGTCCATTACAGCACCAAGCACTACTGAACCAAATGCAAACCGACTAGCGAAAACAGAGGGTTCCAAAAGTAGTTAAAAATCCAAAATCCAGCAAACAAATCCAAAGATCGCGTGTTATCTAGGATATAAGTCTCTAATGGTTGGCAGAGGAAACCAAGCACTTCAAAATTTGAGATGCCCTAGAAAGAGTAAAGTTTGATTTATAAAAATACTGACTTTGTTGATTGGTTGATTGACCGATTATTTAATAGAGCGCCGCCTCACAGATTGACTTAGTGATTGAGTATTTTTATTATTGATTATCTCTGTATTTTAGTTACTCAAACTATTACAATCAATTACAACGACTCTCAAACCTGACATTTATCCCCTAGAGCTCTCTTAATGCTATCAGCTTCGCTCTGATCCTCTACATAGCCACTGTATTCGTGATAGGAGATTTCGCCCAGACTCATGGCCTCGTAACATAGTGCTAGCAAACCAGACTTCAGTATAGAAACCTGCCGCAAACAAAATATTCCAGCATCCAATAGTCAATGAAAATGTTGTGACCAAAACAGAATAGAATAAAACAGCAACAGAACACCTGTCAGAAAAATCTAGAATTTTGTGAGAAAATATTAATTTATATATCCGCGCCGGTTGCTATTTAAGAGCCAACAAATGACAACGAGTACTAATAGCCATGGAATGGAATGGAGAAAATAACGAAAGCTACAAAAACAACAACCATAAGAAAGGAAACTCTGCTGCACATGAGTATGAGATGTGTGTAACTATACGGAATAAAAATTTAAATTAAAAAAAAAATCTTCACTTACTGTTACAGCTGCAGGACTGCTGATATGTATGACACAGTTAATATTACATCTAGCCGAATACAGAGTGGAATGCAGTGACAGTTCATCTCCACACACTTTCAGATCTGTACTACCTTCATCCAGCACTGCAGAATTGTTACTGTTGATCTTAGTTAGGCTGGAAGCAGTTACTTCACCTAGCAATAGTCCTTGAGGCGCTATCAACAGCTGTCCCGGACCATTTCTTACCTGAAATAAATGAAGTTATAGCAGGAGTTAATGAAAAAATGTAATTTTCAAAAATTAAACCATTTACGACTACCTAGGGATTTTTTGCTCAACCTTTACACTAGTTGAGTTGCGAGCATAACTCAACCCTCCTTTACTTTAATTTCCTCTTTGAATTGATCTTCTGGATTTTTGTATTAGCACCGTTTTCAACCTTCTTTTTGATAATTGGTTTGGATTTACCTTAATCTATGCTGTCACGGACGACATAGACGATAGTATCACTCTAATTGTTATTATTATTAATACTATTTATAGATTAATAAAACCTATATACCACCTGGGTTATATGTATACCGGTACTTGATTGTAAATAAGAACCGATGAACAAAGCGGTTCATATATTGAACCGCTTAATGTTCATGACCATGAACATTAAGCTTAATGAACTTAACAATGATATTCAAAAGGGAATTTATCAATCAATAATGATTTAGCGTCCGTTTAATTGCCAACGGCAATGTTAGGGACTAATCGAACAGACTTTGCAGCAGCAAACGCCAAAGCACCGCACGATGACGACTGACACTACACAGACCACAAGAGATCAAGATAATAATAGTATCATACACAACTATGAAACTACATTATAAGTTTCTACAAATGTACAGACTTATTTACGATCACTATCCATTATGTACTAGTATACAGCGGCAATTATTAGAAAATTCATAATTGCCATTTAACTATCAAGGAATCTGAAGTACAGAAGAAATGATAAAGTGGAAAATTTGACTATACATGTATATTTACTAATATGTATGTATATCTTAAACTATTAACGTCAACTACACTAGCCGTTATATATCGATCTGACTAGACAACAACAATATTCTTCGTAGCCATTAAATATCTCGTAGACATTTAACGGTTAAATACGGAATCTTAAGAGCTAGTGGAACTGTCAGAATTTTTCGGGGTCCTTTGAGAAGTATCTACGGAACTCCTAGTATCTGATATGGGCCTCTAGCATGGGAAAGCACCTCAGGAAATATGAGGGCTAGGGAACTGAGTTCCCCTGCATTCCCCCTACTTTAACCATTGCCTAGCCCTAATCCTAAAAATAGTTCTACCACAAAACCTAACCCTAAGCACACTACTAACCCTAGGTACACTCCTAACCCTAGGTACACTCCTAACCCTAGTTACACTCCTAACCCTAGGTACAATCCTCACCATAGGCACACGCCTAACCCTAGGTACACTCCTAACCCTAGGTACACTCCTAACCCTAGGTACAATCCTAACCCTAGGTACAATCCTAACCCTAGGTACACTCCTAACTCTAGGCACACTCCTAACCATAGGTACACTCCTAACCCTAGGTACACTCCTAACCCTAGGTACACTCCTAACCCTAGGTTCACTCCTAACCCTAGGCACAATCCTAACCATAGGTACACTCCTAACCCTAGGTACACTCCTAACCCTGGGATATGCTTACATCTGAATTTTTCGAAGTAGAAAAGAAATTATACTTTTAGAATGTAAAGTTGGTATGGAAGCAGGTCGGTATGTAATGGTTTCTCTAACAATTACTAGCCAGCTTAGATTGCGATTTACCTGACGATGTACAATGTCTGCAGCATGAGCGAGAAAGAAGAGAGGAGGAAGACCATGAGAGTTTGAAGAGGTTGACGTAAAAGAAGAAAGTAAATACTCACCGACACATATGCCTGAGTTAGACCCTGAATGTCTAGCAGCCTATAGCAAGCTGCTGCCTTACATCTCAAAACCTTCTCTCCTTTCCTGTAGTTCAATGCATCGGCGCCTCTGAGGTCAGAAATAGGGACTACCGATCTAGTGTCTGCAACAATCAATCGATAAATCAATACATCTACCTCGAGTCATATTTGTATTTGACAAAATACAAATAGTATTTGTATTTTTTTGTATTTTATATTTTTTTGTATTTGTCTCTTTGCCTGTGAAAGTGTTTAACTTTATTAATAGCTTGCTTTCGTAACCTACAATGTTCGTTAGTTCTGCCACAACAGTTGTGTCATTTTAACTGTTTAACGTTGCAAACCATTATTAACATACTAACCTTAAAACCTATAGCACTAGTTAGTTTCGCTATCACAATTTATTCAGTGTAACTGCCTAACATTATTAATATATTTCAGCATAGCCTAGTTTTTACTGTGATTATTAAAGGCGTATTTACAGCCTTTATCACCGACGTTTCAATGTAACCGTTTAATATAGACATAAACAGAAACCGATATAACTAATTTTTCCTTTTCTTCTCACGTATCATATACCCTCATGCTTATGCAATATTTTTGCTTTATACTCCTTGCGCACAAATAGACCTGTCTAATGAACTCATTCAGATAGTGTTCCAGGCCTCTACTCTTAGTAAATTACTCTGCGCCTCACAATTTTTGATGGGAGTGTACCAATGCTGAAGATAGAAACCATTTAGAAGCAATTTTAAGACGTGTTCAAAGGTCTGGTATCTATAACAAAGAGCAAACGTTTGAGAATCTCTGCTTGTCAGCTGATAGTAAGCTATAATTTTATATGGCAGTCTGTTATAATCCTGATCACTTGCTGGCTCCACTTTTGCCCCCATTAAACCAACATTCATATCAAACCCGTAGAAACGTTGCCGAAAGATGCTACGCCATACCAACTAAGCGTAGCTCGTTGAGTGATAAAAACTTCATAATCTGCAAAAAACTTCATAATCCGCATGATACTAAGTGGTGATATAAAACTATAGCAAATTTAATCTTGGTTTAAAATCCATGGTTTGCATTTGCATAACTATGACTTTATTTTCTCGTATAGTGTATATTGTAATTATGTTCCTTCTTGTAAAAGTTTGTATGCTAACTATCTGCTGTTGTCAGATTGTTTTGAAATAAACTAATATTATAATTATATGTACAGTATACAGTATATATATATATATATATATATATATATATATATATATATATATATATATATATATATATTTATTTATTTAACGCACAGTATTTTTTAAAGTCATTAACCACAATTGCGCTTGTGTAAAACTAAGTTAAACAACATTAACAGATGATAGGGTATAAAACATACAGTGAGAGTTAACGTCGTTAGCACTGTAGACTCCATGTAATTGCTGCAGTACGAGACCTTCCACTTCATCACGAAACTGCTGACTACCCAGTATTTCATCTAGTCTTCTATCATGATGGTGACCTTTAAATCAGTTTACAATTACAGTATAAAAATAAATAACTAATATCATCTTCTTCCTTGAATCCCAGTTCAAATAAGGTTGTGATACGAATAGACTGTCTCAATTCCTCTCTGTCCTACATCATATCATCAGTCAATCAACTATTTAAGACTCTTCCATTCTTTTTAAATTTTTATAGCAATTTCTGGAGCCTACACGCTCACCAACCGAATGCCCATTCTGACGTTGGTTTGGATCTTAGTGTTTAGTCGCCTTCTACGACACGTGCAGTCACCGGTTGGTTAATTCTTCAAACAATCCGGACACAACACGGGGAACCCGGACACAATACGGGGATACAAATTATAGATAGATCTTACTAAGATATAAGTAAATGAGCAATATTTATCTGTTCACATAAATGCACGTTCTAATGTACAGATTTGCACATAGTGTAGTTTCAAAGTTTATAAGCCACGCAACTCTAACAAGGATTGACTTTAGCAACGTCTTAAGCAGGTCTATCGTTTTAGAACTAAAAATTGCGCGTTAATAAAGCTTCGCATTTTTTGTGAACAGATCTTGCTGTAATATTATTGCATTGGATCGATACATTAATTAATGACCGAACTAAGTCTAAAGCATTTAGATGGTTAAATGGCTTAGCTAATTTTAGGTAGGTAAACAAATTAAACTACGTTTTAAAGAGTAGTTAAATACAAAAGTGTTGTAGTTATGCATGTATACCTACTGCTCGTATTATATAAAATACAGATTTAAAAGCCAAAACATTTAGCTTGCGTGCAAGAGTAGGCCTATATAAGACATCGACTATTAGGCTATCACATGTCCGCCTATCATTTTGTCGTTTCCTCTCCTCCACTGTGTATCAAGTCAATCAACCTAAGACTGTTCGATCTCTCTAAACGGAGTTCTAAACTTTTATAACGAAAATCGACTTGAGTCAGATTTGAAACTACAGCGTTTGGATTTAAGAGTTGAACGTTCAACTTAGAGAACAAAAAAGAACGCATAATACCACTTATACATGTATATATATATATATATATATATATATATATATATATATATATACTGTATATATATACATGCTCCACAAGTTTTCACATTAACCAGATGATGTAGAATTCATATCAGTTTACCAGACTTAACACTAACATTAACAGTAATTTAACACAATGAATACATTATATTGCATGTATCCCTAGTTGAGAGCACTCTTGCCCGATAAGCAATAGGCCACCGGTTCGAAATCTTGCACTAGTCTCCTGACAGCATTATTGTGACACATAAACAGACATTAACGATTGCAGTAACGGTCGATTCAAATATATATGATATACATAAGATACAAATATATATAACAAGATACAAAAAAGAATCAGCAAAATGTTGTGCCATATCGATCACTCTAAAGTCAGAGCTAATGTGACAAAATTATAACTGCATGTAGAACTTAAAATTTAAGACTTTAGAGACCAAATAGCAAATTATAAGAAAATGATGGCAATATCATTTCTGTCCGACGTTTTTTGCAGAGTTTATGAATTTCTGGAACCTAGATGCTCATCAACCAAATGCCCTTTCTGACGCTGGTTTGAATCTTAGTGCTTTAATTAAATTTAATTAATTTAATTGAATATGGCGCAATATTAATAATATATAAATATATTCTATATTATACAAATGTTTAATTTATACCATTGAGCGTCAGAACTTCAGTCATGATATCCAAAGATTTTTATCCTGAATAAAAGTATATCTTGTCGAAATTTTCAACATAAAAACTCCAATGTAAATGTAATTCACCTAGCAAGCAGAAATTATAATCGTCTGCAATAATATGCAAAGCAAATTAACAGTTTTTAACAACTATTTCTTTAGCAGTCTCTTGCACAGTGACCGGTCTTAGAGATTGCTTTGCAAGTACCTAACATTATTATAAATCATTCGTATGATTCATCATATATTTACTGCTGATAGCGTCAGTTTGCAACAATCTCCGGTACATAATTAACCTTCCATGGGCCCTAGGGATATCCATTTGTTGTTGACTGACATGGGTTTTGAACTCACATCATCTGCTTCCGACATAAACACTCTAACCATTACGTTATCTACCTTCCCGGCAGAAGAAAATAATTTAATGAACAAATTCTAAAAGGAATTGTTCATTACTATAGTTAATGATAAAGTAATAATCTAGTAATTTAGTGGTACATCATTTATCAAGCTATTCAATGCATATGGTAACTCCATTATTTAAAGCACAGATATTTATACACGCAATTGACGATATATCACAATTACTGCACCGTGAATATCGTCTATGTCACATTCCACTGAAATAAACTTTGTCACATAATGTACAAAACTTTGACATGATTGAACTGAGATGTAATTAAATACCAGCATGCCGCCGTGTAAACCAGACACAACACAACACAGGTTTAAATGTGCAGAGATGCGCCTGGTTCAGCAGCTGAGTCAATGTTCTACACTCGCTGTACATACAGACTCAATAGCGGCCTCTGTTAGCAACTTTGTACGGCTAGAGCAGAACAGCTCCAAGTACTGCACTGGCGTCTAAATAAAGTTTAAAAAGCCGGGGGTGTACTCTATGTTAATGTTAGCCGAGAAATAAATTACGAAAGGAACTACGCGGTTTTTGATACTCCTAGCTGGAAAGAATGCGAGACACGAAATTGATAATGGGCGAATGACCATCACAAATACCCAAACCACAACATTATCATCGCCTTGACAAGCTTGATAGTTTAGAACTTTAGACCATCACCAGAGGGTATATTTTATATGCATATCTATAGAAATAAAAAAATTTCAATCGATATCTGAGGAACTAAAGCCACTGAGTAGGGTGGGTCACCTTGACATCTCCCATCCCGATGCAGCTGTGCACATAAATAAGATAACAACGTGTGACATATTAGCCTGTTTCCAGTTTAGCTAGATGTTTGTCGAATTTGTGATGCGGTTTTTATTTTCGTAACCTACAGACCTCCTTCGCATTATTGCATCATTTGTGGTTCAGGGAGGACTTAAGAAATTCGAATTTTGTTGTTGACCCTGAAAAGAACATTTGGTTTAGCACTTGATCAGGACATGCATATAGGTACGTATGCGGTTTGCCTTATACGTTTTTGTTTAAAATTATCACCATCGGCTTCTAAACACGCGCATAGGCGCTTGCGCCATTGTTTATCAAGCGATCAAGATCTGTTCTTTGGAGGCAGTGAACCCCCAAGCTCCTAGGTCAAGCTTCTGAACTCACACTTGACCACACCCTTACACTATCCTGCATGGGCTTACTACTGCTTGCCAGAGCTTGGTAAGTCCGACCGAATGTTGTTAAAGAGAAACTCCGCCTCTGAACAGAAGCCCTGCTACATTGTATAAATACAGCAGTTTTCAACAGATATTGCAACCTGATAGCATGGCCTGTTCTAACTTTAAACTAACAACCAAACGCCTGTTAGGTCTGCTTCTAAAAGTCGCTGCCCTTATCGCATTATACAACAACAATAACTCACTTAAAATTTGCTAATTACACTATCAAACACTAAACAAATTCAATCATTATTGATCAGCGTAGGATGATTTATACAATGGTTTGGTCTAATGAATCTGTCAATCTGTGATGCTCAGAAGTGGATATCATTTAACCCCCTAATGGATTTAATTACTGGATTTAAATATTGCTAAATAATTTAGAACAACCAAGTTATACTTGTTCAACTTTACACAACCCTGGATCAATGAATCAGGGGCAACGAATTGCTGCAAGGATAAATCGCCTAAAAGAAAGCGAGAACATTTCAGGCATCATTTCAAGAGTTTCATATTTCAATTGACTCTGAATTTTATACAATTAAATCGAATGTTTTTATGAATTCCACACAGATCCGATCTGTAAGAATCTAATGCTACTTAAAATTAACTATTTATGCTACTTTTCTTGTATCGTATTCTTGTACAAATACAAATTTATATTGCTTACCTGATATTTGCAATTCGTTAATAGCTACAAAACTGGAAGTAAATTATCTCACAACCTTAGAAATACACACCTTTTTGACGTTCCAATTTATCGAACTTCCTTACGGGGGAATTGCTTAAAAATCAGTGGCCCAAATCAATTAATCAATAAGAATTTAACGTCCAGTTCCTCGCCCTAAGGCAATGTCAGGGACGTCTCTTACAGACTCTACACAAACAGGCGCCAAAGCACCACACTATGCCTACTGAGTACACAGAGACCACAAGAGTAAGCGAGATCAAAACAGTGCAAGTCCAAGATCCAAGGCAAGCGGGTCAAAATTTAGACCTATGGCGGAAAGAGAGCATGTGGAACTCTATACCGGTGGAACTAAAAGACATTAAATTCAATCCCTTTAT
Source organism: Enchytraeus crypticus (assembly GCA_905160935.1). Classification (NCBI taxonomy): domain Eukaryota; kingdom Metazoa; phylum Annelida; class Clitellata; order Enchytraeida; family Enchytraeidae; genus Enchytraeus; species Enchytraeus crypticus. Next base: position 933,374 of record CAJHZI010000533.1, on the reverse strand, counting down.
TGCAATCTTATCTCCGATGATCAGATCCTGACTTGTTGATAAATACTAGTATGTATGCATTTTTTTTTTATCAAATAACAATTTTCATACTCATGGTACTTGCTATCTCCAACCAATTAAACTTTCATTTGGCGTTATCATCACCTTCTTTATACTATCGACTAATTGCAAATTGCAAAGTGATACCATACTGTGCATACATGTATATTTCTTGTGATATTTTAAGCTAGCTGAAATTGATTTTGATTTAATTAATCTGATAATGCATACTCACAGAGTTATCAAACTCTTTCATAGTATCACACTATTCTCGATTTATTCTTGTTCTTATTTCATTATTCTTTTAGATGTATAGATATAGGTGATATATTTACAAGTTACCTATATTATAATTTTTTCATCTGCTATGGTTGCTATAGGCTACTTAATAATTAAATCAATGAATAGTGCATTTGGCAATTAATGTTGTTGTTGCTATTTTAGCTAATTTGATGTTATTGTTTCTATGCTTAACAATTGATATTATTGTGTTTGTCGATAATAATATATAAAAAATGATTGTTTAAAATATATTCTGAAAGTGTTAATAAAGTCTAAATGGCGGATAGCTTCAGATTAAGTTTGTAGTTTGCCAATATTAAGAGCAGCGTCGGATGATTTCTATAATTAAGCTGCGTTGAAGGAATCCGTTATTTGTTTCAAATTAATGCACTCAGTCTAAACTGCCGGTATTTCATTTACATGTTTTAAACACAAATATAAATTTAAATAAATTGTGACTTCTTTTAATTTAAAAATTCAAGAGAATAGCAGACAAGATTGATTGAGAATCAATTACACAGTCGAGATGTTGACCTCCCTGTATATGCAGTATTTTAAAATAACAACAGTAAACGGGCCAGTTCACAGTTTTCAATAGCGCAGATATATCGCGCAGCTATATGTAGATCTAGAGCTAGTTAAAATTAGTTGAAAACTTTCGCCATTCCCTCTAAAAAACTAATCTCAACTGATTCTCATCTATGAGAGACTGTCAGACTGAGCTTTTACTTTCATCAAGAGTTACTAGTCCTGAGATATATGATATGAGATGTGTCGAGACCAAATATTCTAATTTCGAGCTCGAGAGTTTAAAAAATTGAATCCAAGCGTAACAGAACTAAAATGTGTCTAAAATTCAGCCAAATAAGACGAATTCCGTTCAGAAGACATGTAGACCAAAGCTGAACCAAATTGATCAGTGTTGTCTATTGTTATTTCAAGTACTCAAAAAGATCTTTGTCATTAATGTTAGCAACTAATCATAAATTGCACCGTTAATATTTAAAATTACATTGCATCAAATTTGGCTTACATATATACTGAATAACAATAGTACATGGAGGTCTGGTTGAAGCCAGTGGCTATGTAGGTAAGATTTTTGACCGCGGATCAATATGTACGGGGTTCAAATCCTGGGCTCGTCCGTCAATGACATAGCTTTCGAGTAAGGAAACTGACGTTAACATCACCAGCTTTCAACTATGCTGTTTATTAGATATTCAAAACGTATTTAAAAATCCAGACAGCTGCAGAGTTGACCGACCCTTAAACATGGACTACAAAGTAGATTCAAATCAATAAACTGAGCAAACACGAGTTATAAAAAATTCGTTAAATAAACCAGACAAAAGTCAAACATTGAAATGTAGATCCAAACAGCTTTCAACCCAATAGTCTTGTATCATTGCTTATAAATGGTGAGCAGGTTTTTATTTCTCAGTTGTTCGCATGAATTAATCCTGCAAACATATCTCTTGCTTAGGTCCAGTTTATCGATCAGGCTTACACTAAAATACAAAAAGTATTTAACGCCCAGTTTCTCAATCTACAGTGATGTCAGGGACACCTTAAGCGAAACATACTGTACAACCACAAACATAAACAATTCACTACCCTCAGCATTATTGAACAACAGCATCTCTACAAAGTGCTAACATTTCTTGGAGAATTTTTTCTCTAAAGCTAAAAAGTAGAGCTAATGTTATCGTCAGTTTCCTCACTCAAAAGCGATGTCAGTGACGTGCGAGAACAGGATTTGAACCACGCACATACTGATCCGCGGTAGAATAACTTACCGACATCGCTACTGGCTCTCACCAGCTTCCTCTATAATAATGCTTACTGGGACGGGACGTGAAAGGATCTTTGCGGTGTTTCAATCATTTCCTCTTTTATTTTTCCGAAAAGGGGAATTTCCCTCATTAAGTAGGGAAGTTAGCCCCTTCCACCTCGATTAGTGATCCAGTACTAAAAATTAAAACAATCAATGAAACACTATCGTGGATGTACGAGGGAAAAGATAATTTTCATATTATAGAAACCTAATTGAATACTTTCGTAGGATTGCAGTGTTCTTCCTAAAGACCAAGAAATTAGATATTTATATGCTGGTCATTTCTTTGTACTAGAGTGCAATCTTTGAAGACTCATTTCACTCTTTGAACCACCTTTATTTTATATTGATAACATTTTAAGGAATCGAGCCTTTTGTAACGACTTTTGAGCACCGCATCCATTCAGTTGGCCAAACTGTAAAAGGCTATCTACATTTCGATCATAATAAGTATGTTATCTAGAGTCTAGGTTCTTTAAAAAATATTTTAAATTTATCTATAGAAGCAAAAATGTTAAATTCGTGTGATTTTGATTTTAAAGTGAGCTCTAAAAATGAAAAGGGCCTAATAATTTTCACAACTTATATCAACTTATATAACAATCTTCATATTCCAATTTTCTGCTAAAATAATGTCTATTACCTTTCATCGGAACTTCCATAGCGTCAATCTATTTTGTTGTTTATCGTAGAGGCAATCACTTGAGTGAATATTTGGTGTTTTCTGGGGGATTTTGCACTCAACTATATAAGGTTAGGATGTTTTACGAGAGTTGGAGAGTTGATTGCGGGAGTATTTAGTAAAATTCAAACAGCTTTATAATTTGATTGAAGCAGCATCGTAAAACAATTAGACATTTTGCACTGAGACTACTACAACCGTTTCGTTGTACTGCCGGTGTCTCAGTTAAACTTTTACTTGACTTAATCAGCCTACTTCTATGCTGCACCGCAGATCAGGAATTCTCTTTCATCTACTCTTCGGAAGTCTTCGTTTGAATCACATTGGTGACATCGGCCTCCGCTTTCCTATGAGAAGTTTCATAGGCAGTTGAAGACCCATCTTTTCCGTCTCTCTTTTCCATCCAGCAACTATGAGTTGCGACCAGAACGCAAACCTCCTTTTCTTTAATTTTCTTTATCTTTGGACTGATTTTTTTAAATTTTGTCATTTGCATCGTTTTGGATCTTCTTTTTGCACACCGGCTGGTGTTTGTCTCAATAGTGCTCGATGTTGTCATTGGCGACAATAGCACTCTAATTGTTGTTAGGTTATGTTTACGAGCTCTTACCCAAGACAGAATTTGGAGTGAGGACTGCTGAAATTTTTGCTAATCTAAAAGTTTCATTTAACGCTTCTGCGGATTCCATGAGTTCCAAAAAGCAATTTTAAATCAAGGAGATCGATAAGTGGGTGACAGTCTGATCTATTCGATCCTAGCTTCGTTGCGTTGCAATATTCGGCTACACTAATGAAGCTTATTATAAATGTCTTCACATTAAGTTCTAGCTCAGCAGCCCTTCTATTTTAAACAGTGTGTGGACTCAGGCAGAGGTCTAGTCTGCTCGTAAGTAACGTGATACATATCACTGATGTCGGGTTCTGACGGTGTGCCTTAAATTCACTGTTCGATTGTCGTTATAAAATTGCGTCACCCTTTAAAAGCTTCTTAAACAAGCATCGTCTTAAATGAGCATCTGATGCTCCTGATCCAGCACTGTTATGCTATGGTAATCAGCAATAAAAATATATATTTTTGTTGACCATTTTTGGGGTGGCCACTGGGGTGGTCAGCCCTTCATTTGGAGTGGCCGTGGCCACCCCAGGCCACCCCTCAGAACCGCCACTGACTATACGACCAAAGTAAAATCATAATAAAATAGTGGAGAATGGAGCATCTGAAATACGAAATGAGGGACACGGGAATGATGTTGTAGTTGAGCCTTGAAATAATCTCGAGCAATATCCTGATTAGATTCTGTGGACTCAGGGAGAAACACATTACAACAATGTTATTTTAAAGCAATTCTTTACCTCTTCTAGCGTCAATAAACAGTATAGGGTAGATATATGATTAATGTTCTAGATGCTTCTGGAAGATTTAAATTCGGTGTCTATTGAGCTAGAATTGAAAGCAGGGCACTTATATATTAGGCAAACACTTTATCAGTTCGGCTTCATCTTTCCAATACTATTTGACATCCTTTTTGGATGAGATGTGGTGAGGCTTTCTTGGGTAAAAGTAAGAACTGCTTAAATATTTATAAATTTACTTTTTACATCGAGTGTAAAAGCATTATGATTTTAATAAATGACCATCTGCTAATTAATTAAAAATTATAACGATATTCTTTGAATTGTTATCAATTTTATTCACAGTTGACTGTCTCACTTGATATTTTATTATTCGTCTTATTCTACGTCAAAATAACAACCATCACATAATTAATAATTCCGGGAAGATAAGCAAACTAATAAATATAATAAAGTTCTAATCTGATTAATACTATTAAGGTCCTTCCCAACTTCTTCACTCTATCCCTCCTCACAAAGTTGCCATTGCTCCACGTACACTGTCATCCTGGTAACACTGCAGCGATAGACCACACCCATCAACTCCCGCTGTTTCACTACCCCCCGAGTTACAATTCAACTGTCGATTCCCGCCCTCTCTCCCGAATGTCACATTACTCCCCGACCGACTTCTCTACCCTGAGTGATTCAAAGTGATCACTCTACCAGACAGCATCACCATTCTGCAGCTAATTTCTCCTCAAAATCCTCCTTTCGTGAGATATTGGTATGTGATGAGGTGAGATTCTGGACTGGTGATTGGCAAGAGCGGCTATTGAAGGGCAAGCCACGGCGGTGCCGAATTACGTATTAATTATTGATCTGTGCAAAATCGTAACAACCTCCGCTTAGAGTTTTCATATGATTTGAAAGTTGGTAATTCTTTTAATCGTATTATATGGCAGAATAATTGTTATCACTATAATTATACTGTTTTATAATGATAATAATATTTAATTATAATCACTAATAACAATAACAAACTAATCATTAGGTGTAATAATAATTAGAAATTAGTAGTTTACTCAGATTGTCTGTGTAATTATTCACGCAACAATTATAAGAACATGAGGAATTTCGTGTCAGTAAGCATGGCCAGCGTTCCTTTCTTTAGGCTCAGTAGGTCTAACATGAACCGATCACCATGCCAACAGTCAATCACTTATTTAATAGTAGGCTAGCCTGGCTATTGGCTTTGATTTGTATACATGCCGTACTAGGCTAAGGTGTGACTGCTTGCCCAGATAGGCTTTGATTAAGCCTTGTACTAACAGTTAGCCCAGTGTTCGTTGATTACGGTTCTGTGCGGCTGAAAATCAATAAATCTCAGTTTGAAGCCGTTCTTTAACTGACAAGTGATAAGCGTTCTGACTATAAGGAAGATTAGTGCGATGACTGATAAGGGAGATAAGTGTGATAAAGTCGTTCTTTTACTAATAAGTGATAAGCGTTATAGCTGATAGGGGAGATAAGTGTGATGACTGACAAGGAAGACATGTGTGATGACTGATAAGGGAGATAAGCATGTTGACTGATAAACTGATAAGGGAGATAAGTGTAATAAGGTCGTTCATTTATTGATAAGTGATAAGCATGATAGCTGATAAGGGAGAAAAGTGTGATGACTAATAAGAAAGATAAGTCTGATGACTGGTAAGTGATGAGCGTGACTATAAGGGAGATAAGCGTGATGACTGATAAGTTTGAGAAAAGTGAAATAATAATAATGATAATAAATAATAATAATAATAATAAAATAATAATAACAATAATAATAATAATAATACATTGTAGTTTCGTTATATTCTAGACATAACGGCTGTAGAGTGTTCGTGTGCTATTCAGATGTTAGGGAAGGCAATTAGAAACTATCTCATAGCCTCATTTTTGAAAATAAATAAAGCTTAGTACTGCCGTTTAGCTTAGAGCATAGCTGATGCGATAATATTCACTGGTTCGACGACGGAAAGCTATGTGAGAGTTTCAAAAATGAATAAAAATATAAATATTAACATTGGAACTGCAATGTTGCAGAAAAAGGTAGGGCGAGATTGAGTTCGAGAGAGAAAGAGAGAGAGAGATAGAGAGAGAGAGAGAGAGAGAGAGAGAGAGAGAGAGAGAGAGAGAGAGTAAGAAAGAGAGAAAGTAAGAGAGATCGATGAGAGTGTGTGTGCGTATTCATAACATCTTAGCTAGTGACGTTACAAGGTAGATACGGAATCTAGAACATAGATAAGCTTTTATTGATCTCTTTCAATTAGAGCCGCGACACTACTGCAACATTGCATTGTTGAGAGCTAATTCTCAATGAGAATTGCACAGCCTATCATTAGCTGTTAACTGACTGCAGATTCTCAATGTCTCAAATAATTAATTAGTATACTTAATTGATACTTATTTAATTATTCTATGAACCGACGAAATTTAATTAATCATGTATATGTTAAAAGTATGGTAATTAATTTGAGCGTAGAATAACTTTTTCTGGATTATGCTCATGGAAAATGGGAAGAAAAGTCGTGTTCTTGTATGTCTTTATGGATTACTTATAATTCGCTATGTCTAATAAGGATTAGGATTACTAATATTGTTTGTAAGTAAATGTAGCGGGGTAATGAGAACTCATTAGTTAGGCCTCAGGAGTTTTGGACATATAAGAGATATGGTCGCACTCCCCCTGCCGTTAATTATTGGTTATTGTGTCGAATTTGCTAATTTGGCTAAAGTTTTAGAAGAATACATAATATGTAACAATACACCAGAATTGTTTGGATAACATATACACGTAGACAATCAAGCTTTATAATAGCAGAGAAATGAGAAGATGCTTGAAGAGTATTGAAGGAGGACAAACATTCTAAATCAAAACTTAATAAAAGTTTTAGTATGAAATAAATTTGTTATGATATAGCAAATATTAAATAATGAGTTCATCCTCGGATACGTCATCCACTAACAATAGGGATGAGTCTAATTTAATGGTATGCTATGGTAACTTCGTGCTATTTAGTATCTTATACGACTAATTTATGTCTAAATAACTCAAGGAGTAAGTAACCTTCAGCCGGTAAGAAACTCGACCGCGGATCAGTAGGTGCTGGGTTCAAATCCTGGACTCGCCCGTCACTGATATCGCTTTCGAGTGAGGAAACTGACGTTAACCTTAGATTTTAGCTTTAGCTTTAGCTTTTTACCAATCATACCTTAATCAAAAGAAATCTTACAAAGATCTTTCATAAGTTTTGCCTACAATTTTTATTCCTTCTTTATTGTTATTCATTTCTTCCATCATCATTACCTCGGAGTAAGTGTTAAATAAAAGTGGTGCCATGCAACAACCTTGCTTTACTCATAGTCTTAGTCCTCCTCTTTCGATAACTCCTGTTGAACTTGGTTAACTGAAATTTTGTTCATTATCAGATTCATAATTAATCTTCTATCTCACCAGCTCACTCAAATTTTTCCCAAAATTCGTAACATCTTCACCCTGTTCACCCTCTAAAAGGCTTTCTCAAAATCTTCGAAGCATATAAAAACTTTATTTCCCTGTCCTAAGCTGCGTTCACATATGACTCGCATTACCCTTAGAGCGTCACTTGTACTGCATATTTCTAAAATCAAAATTGTGAGTGTATTAATATTATTTCTGCCTTTGATTGAATGCCCTCGTTTATTATTTTAATAACTTTTTACGCATGCGATATTAAACTTTTTGTTCTGTAGTCAGAACATTCCACCGTAATTTCTTATTTAGGAATAGGGATAATTACTCATTTGGTAAGGTCACCTGGCCACAAATAATTATCATATACAATTATACGACCATGCATAGATTCACTGGTCTCACTAGGAAACTTGATTCACTAGGAAAATTTTAAGACAAATAGTGAAATGAACTGAATATCGAATTTCACTCATCTTAGTCACGAGAAATGTTTTCCATCAGTTGTGTTACCAGTAGAGTATTACTGCCATACTGTATTTGGCAAGATTTTATTATTTCACAGGTTGCTCTACGGATACGTCCTATGAACGACGAAGAGATAATAAATGGAGCTACGCCAATAGCGCATCGTATTGATGAGAAAGTGAGTACGTAATAATAATAATAATAATAATAATAATAAATAAATAAATAAAGGTTTAACGTCCGTTTCCTCATCCAGGGATGATGTCAGGGACGTCCCCAACAGCACACATCACTACAGATCAATTCACCCAGACCAATCTGCGAAATAAATGTGCTGAGGAGAAGTAAGGTCCTAAACGAGAGCCAGTCCGGTGATCAAAAAATGGTCCAGGGAGATTGATTATGTCTATGGTGGGAAAAGGTAAGTTTTAAGCTTGCTAGAGAATGTTGAAAGAGAAGAACTAGAGCGAAGATTAGCAAGTAAAGTGGTCCAGATTGTGGGTGCTGCGTAAGAAAATGAACGTCTGTTCAATGACGTGAGAATATTTGGAACTGAGAGAAGATTGGCATCGGTGGAGCGAAGTGCACGTGAGGGATGACAGGGAAGAAGAATTTAAGGTAAGTAAGAAGGCTTGCCAAATCGCAGAGTTTTGAAAGTTAATAGAGCTATTTTATATTTTATGCGTTGATTAACAGGGAACCAATGAAAACTGCGAAGTAGAGAAAGAGAGCGAAATTGAAGTCGAGAGGACTTACAAACAACACGTGCAAGAGAATTATTATAGCAATTTAATATAGCAATGTCACATAATAAATATCAATCAATCACTCATTCTGATAGCCAGGCAGTCAGTCAGCCAGTCAATCAATCAATCAATTGATTGGTTATTCAATAAATCAACTAATATATCGTTGGATTGATCTTTGGTCGATCGATCGACCTTTCAAATCAATCATCATTCAAATTATCAATAAATCGAGCACTTTAATAAATAAATTAAGCAAAATACCATTCATTCTCCACTTCAATCATTGAATTTTCTGATAATCAACCAAACGACCAATCAGCGACAGATTATGAATAATCAGCGCGATGTTGTGAAGTCTGTGTTGAATTGTTGCGAACAAACCAGCAACTTGTGATAACATTGATAGAATGTTTGCATTGATTCGAAATAGTAATACCAAAGTATTTTGTTACAAACATTTATGTGAAAGTGAAATGATAATTTTAAATTTAACTTAGCGTAGACTTCAATATATTTTCGAATTTTCGTCTGAAATGGACAGTGATTTGTTAGATTTTTCTTTTAAACTGAAATTACTCAACAGTTGATTTATTGTTTTTTTTCATGTTTGAATTTTCAATTCATAGCTTTGCGCCATTACCAAGCCATGACTATTTCTTCCCTACACACACTCTCTCTCTCTTAGTGCATTGCCTACTGGCAGATCCATGGTATATAAAGCCTCCACTATTCTCTATCTTCCGTTTTCCTCTTCACGTCCATCTTCGAGTGGATCTTTAAATCATCTATATTCCTTTTGATATACATTTACTCTTGGGGGATTATGCTTATGATGAGGTGGGCCCCTGTGCTTTCCTCAGCGTCAACTAACATTTACTGGGCAAGGGCGTCATTACCGGAGAAAACAATCCTGTATTCCCTACACTAACGGAGCTAAAATTCTGTTTCTATGCGTTGTTATATGTTTCTATTGCAGTTGGTTGTGCTCATGGACCCCCAGGACGATGCTGATGACGTTTTAAGACAAAACCGCTCAAGAGAGAAACAGTATGTGTTCGATGTTGTTCTGGATGGGAAAGCTACGCAGGTAAATATACGACCAATATTCTAGTTCGTAATACAATGTGTTGATAAAAAAATGAATTGAAATGGTTAAAGATATAACCCACTCATATGTGAAAATGAAGAGGAAAGCGGAAGACAGAGAAGAGTGGAGGCGTTATATACCATGGACCTGCCAGAAGGCAGTGCACTAAAAGAGAGAAACATTTAGCAATCATCGGAAAAACTCAGGTCAATTTTTATGTTATTTTTTCCTGTCTTGTGTCGGCGTCAACAACTATCAGAGACAGCGCTCCATTTAAACCGGCAGGCCTACTCAAAAGTAACTACTGTATACGCAGTTAGAGGATAAAGCTGTCAAATAAATGTTTAACAATATTGCAGATAACTCTATTTATGTTTATTTTTCTTGTATTGAAAGGCTAGCAAATATTTGTTGATAGTTTTATTGTATTCAGTTTAATGTTATGATATTGTAAGCATGATATTTGCGCATATTTTGTAGCTTCATTGCGCTGATTGTTATTGACTTTAACTTCTCTACCCTGTGACCTGGATGGCAGTTATTAAGTTGTAATTAGTTCCTTGCGCAATCGGATATGCTAAAGACATCGCCGATGAATTCAGCCAGTGGTGAATGACGTGGCAATGTCGGTAGATATTCGATCGCGGATCAGTTTGCGTGGGTTCAAATACTGGGCTAGCCCTTCAATTGATATCTTTTTCAAGACATGAAACTGATATTATCACAGTATTTCCTTTTTGCTTTTTACTTTTTCCTTTTCACTATCACGTATGTCAGGTGACATTGTTTGTGATTGGTCACTTACATGTAGTCTACGAGATCGCCTGGCCATTTATTCTGTTAATTCTACAAATTTCCATCTCTTTAGCGTCTTTCAAGTATATTTTGTTACATTAAAC